>PITA01008698.1:0-82610 GCA_004023965.1 Spilogale gracilis
AAGCAAATGGGAACTAGGGTAATCTAGGGAGGGAAACGAAACAACAGAGACTTTGAACACAGAAACAAACTGAGGGACTTGGAGGGAGGGGGGTGGAGGGATGGGAGAGCCTGGTGGTGGGTACTGGGGACACCTAAAGCATGGAGCACTGGGTGTGGGGAATGGGGAATGAATCTTGAAACACTGGAAAAAAAAATTTAGTAACAACAACCAAAAAAATAAGTGTTAGCTACGTTAGAAGCAGATCCTCCAGCCCTATGCAAGCCTTCATATGACTGCAGCTCCAGCTAACATCTTGACTACAATTTCATTATAGACCTTGAGTCAGAACCACCCTGCCAAACTGCTTCCAAATTCCTGACCATAAAAACTGTAAGATAATAAATATTTGTATTTGTTTCAATACACTAAACATTGGGGTAATTTGTTATGCAGCAAAAGATAACTAATACACTATCCTAAAGTAACTGGCTCTTTTCTCTCTCCAGGCACTGTGCTAAGGGGATATATTCTATAGTCATTAAAAATTATATTTTTGAAGGATATTTAACAACCCAGTAATAATATATTGTTCTGTGAAATAAATAACATGTGAAATTATATATACAGTATGATTCCATGTTTTATAGCTATATATTTTATTTACCTAAAAATATATTTGTAGTTAAACATGTTTATTACATATTTACAAACTGGAAGTCAAATGTACACATGCATATGCAAAAGAAAAACACTGGCAACTAATACAACAAATGTTAACAGTAGTTATCTCTGGTTAATTGTAGGAGTGATTTTATTATTTAAAATTATCTTCTTTTATTTTTCTGTATTATTCTAAAATTTTCACACAATATATGAAATAGTAATATAAAATTTGCTAGAGCACAAATAGTGGAAACAAAGGGTGGTGTGAGATTGTGCCCACTCACAGAATTTGGCTTCTGGAAAAGCTATCTAGGTCAAAACCTTCATTTCACAGATGAAAGAACTGAAACATGCGAGGGTTAGAGGATTCCTCTGAAGTTCATCCAGTTGGTAATAACAAAACCTGAAGGAAAACTCGTTTCCTAGTTTCTGATCAAATGTAGTCTTTACTATACTTTGTTACTGCCAAGACATGAAATACAAGGGCACCGCAGTATCTCAAAAAAGGAGAAGAGCAATCTTGAGAAAAATGGCCACAGTAGGAAAAATGCCAACCAACTCAGAGCAGTCATCACTTGAAAAAGGAAAAATCATGTTCTAGGCAATCAGGCACCAACCATCACTACTTGAACCAATCAGTAGTTAAGGACTTTTATAGAGCCACTACAAGAGGTGGCCTTCGTTAGACAACAAGGGCAGGCTAGACCCAGCAAGACTTTGACCTGAGCTGATCCATAACTAAACTCTTCATGGGCAAGTGAAAGGGCAAATGCTATTTCATGGCCTGATGAATGGGAATCTTACTGCTGCCTCAACCACTCTTACCACATCAGAGCAACGTGAATATGCCTTCTCCCTCTACCTCCTTACTCATGCCGCCATGTGGACTGTTGTACCCAGCCACAGAACAGATATTTATAACTCCTTTGGAAGGATCTAAATGGAGAATGAAAGAGCCCCTCATAGCAAGGAAAAACTCAACAGCTGACTCTTTCCTTACAGAAGAGGCCTAGCTGGTTAGCAAATTGGACTTTATTTGTGTTTGGGGGCAAATAGAGATTTTGGAAAAACTTTTATAGAAACCATAAAAACTATTTTCAAACACTTAGAGGATTCTAAGTTTTTATGTACTCTGTTGCCTCTAGTTCTAGTAATTATCTAGAAATAAGCAAACAAACAGCAAACAAACAAAACTGACATTTATTTCCAACTGTTTGTTGCCCTTTATATGGTAAAATGTGTCATCAGAAATGACAGAACCTCTACCTGAAAACTTTCAGAACACTGATATATCATTAGGAGAAATTAATGTTATAGCTTTTATGCTGTTACAGAATTTCCAAGGAAATTCTCAGTTTTTGGACTATGATCAAGTGTGAGATATATGATGCTTTTCAGGAAATAGGAAGCAATGTGAAACTACTTGAGAAATCTCAAAAGAATCTATCACATCATCAATAAGGAGGAACTACTGCTTGGCTATTTAATTCTAAACATCAAATTAAGATTCTGGCTTTTGCATTGTTATTGAACAAAAACACAACTAAACTACTTCTCTTCTAAGAAGTTATCTCTTCATCCAAGAGCCAACAAATGAGACCAATGCTTCAAGTGATGATAGGCAGGTGAGTGATCCCACCAGGACCCTATTGGTTGACAGGAGTCTGTATCCAGTATCATTCATGCCTGAGCTGGTTTCTGGATCCTACTTGGCTGAAGCTCAGGCAGAACTGGCAGACAGACCTTGGATCATTCGGATGCCCAACAAAGACTTGTTTGAAGTGTGTAAGGTTGAGAAATCTCCTCTTGATGTCTTCTTAGGGAAGATTTTTATCTGTCTGAGATGGTTGTGGTGTGGTCTTGCCTCAAGGTAAAAGGGAAAATCTCCCCAAATCATCAGTCTTTGAGATTCAGAACATTGCCAAATCAATCTCCTCTTTGAAAGGTTCTATTTGTTTCATTCATACCTTCCAAACTGTGGAAGAGAATTTGCCACCCAGTTTCTAGGATGTTGTTGGGGATTATTTTTTGGTTTTGGGTTTTTGTTTTGTTTTGTTTTACCCTTTATACTACTCAGCATCCTGGGTTCTGACCCTGAGCCTCCTCATATGTCAATACTTCCATATAAACTTTTACTGCCTCCTCATCTGTCAGTCACTTCTCCGGGCATACCACTGAGTCTCCATCATTCTCAAATACTGAGTTTTAAGTTGGCTTCCACTGGTTTCAATATTGTCCATCAAATTGCCATGAGTTGCCTAGCTGAATTTCTTGACCTGCTAATTACTTAGGAAAGAGTAATTTGGGGCAGGAGGAGGGACAGAGGGAGAGAGAGAATTAGGAAAGAGTATTTTAAATTCCTGGTCCCTCAGGGTTTTTTTATTTGTCATTCAAGGATGTAACAGAGGATGATAGTAACAATTCTTCTAAACTCCAGAGATCTTCCTGAAGACCAAATAAGAAAATGTATAAGTAATTAGATTATAAAACTATAAATCATAGTAGAAAGCTGAGGTAGCATATATTATATAATAATTATTATTATGAGATATTATGTAGCTATAGATCTGTCTGTACTGGCTGGGAAAAGCCACCTTCTCACTTCGTCTAAAGATGATACTTTTCCTTCACTCACTTTCTCTAACTGTAATTTCCTCTCTTCCCAAATCTGATTATCCTGCAGCCAGCTGGACTCCACCAAACCTCACTTGTTCCAACACTAAATACCTGTGTGGCCTTGGACAAGTGCCTTGGGCAAGAAAAATATTGAGGGTCTTCTAGGCTAGATATTAGAGATTCTTAGAGTGAGAAGCTGATTTGTACAAGGTAACACCAAAAATAGCAGACCAGAAAGAAAACATGTCTTTTGTCTTAGAGACCAGCCACCATCTCCTGCCCTATTCTGCTTCTCTAGGATTACATCAAGGAATTCAAAGATTATTGCCAATCTCAACATAGTCATACACTGTTTGTTAGTTTATCATGCCAATGTGCCCATAGTTTCCTCTCAGAATTTTTGTGGGGATACTACAGTTTTTTTCCACTGATGAAAACCTCAGATACTATGCTCTGTTAGTATTTTTATATACTAATAATTGTAGGAAACCTTAAAATATTATTTTAGTTCTATTTACATTTTTAACTTTTTATCATTTTAAATCTTTTTTTCTGATTATAAAATTAAAGTCTGCCTCCTTTAGGTGAGTTCTTTTTTCTTAAGCTTTTATTTATTTATTTGAGAGAGACAGTGAGCAAGTGAGAGACAACATGAGCGAGGTGAGGATGCAGAGGGAGAAGCAGGCTCTCCACTGAGCAGGGAGCCCAAGGCAGGGCAGGATCCCAGGACTTCAGGATCATAAACTGAGCCAAAGGCAAGAGGCTTAACCAACTGAGCCACCCAGGTGCCCCCCTGTAGATGATTTCTTGTCTGTCTTTCAGATTATTTTTTACAATCAATATTTTTTATATACTACTTGATATTTCCATAAATATGAATACCTGTCTCACCACATTCTTAACAGCAGTAAATGCTATCTCTTGTGCAAATGATTTAACTATTTTATTTCCATATTCCCTATCCTAACTTCTGCCTAAGGAACCAGGTCTTATTTGTTTAGATCAGTTGTCCAATTTCCTAACTAAATAAGATATTTCATTTGTATAATTATTTTTTCCAGATAAAAAAAGTTTTATTCTATTTTTTAATTTTTGTCCGTGCTCAATTTGCTCTGCTATTTTTAAATATCCATCATTGATGAGTTGGCTGTTTGTTCATTCTCCTTCAGATCTAAATGTCTCATCCTTGTATTGCAAAGTGTCATGATTAACAGACATGCCTTGGAGTCTAACAGACCTCAGTTTGAATTCTGCTCTGTCATCTCCTGGCTATTTTCCTGGACCCCTTAGGTGACCTCCTCCCCAAGTCTCTGCTTCTTCCTCTGTCATGTATTGGTATCCTATAAGTACTCATTCAAGAGAAGCCATCATTTCCCTCTTTTCTCTTATTCTTTGAGCACTTTGAGTTAGTCCTCTACCTCACCGATTCTGCTTTCTGCCTGTGATTGGTTCTTTATGTACTCTTTTGGTATTTTAATTCTCTAATTCTTCAGTTGATTCCTTCACTCATCTCTTACCTCTCTCAACCTGCTTCCCAATTTATTGATGTTTCAATTAATTTTTTTCTTTCAAAAAGATCACATTGGTATTTCATTGGAGGCACAAAGTAGAACCTTCTATTGGTTTATTCTCTTCCCTGTGGTAGATCTTTATCAAAAACATGCTTTACCTCAACTCTGTTAAATTACTGAAGCCCTTTTTTATATGGCAGATTATTTCCTTGTGCCCTCTGTTGCTTTGATCTTGTCCTTTGTTGAAAATTTTGGTAGGTCTCATGACTTGCCTGCTTGCTTTTTGGTAATGGATAATACTATAGTCACTTTAAATAAAAATCATAGTTTTTGTTCAGAAATTAGAAGTGTCCTTCCAGAAAATTAATCAGAATTGGGTTCCTAGTATGCTTCAGGCTAGAAACTTGCAGTAGAAATGGAGTGAAATGAATGGCCTCCTCCCTACTTCTCTGTACTCAATCTCCACCCTGCCTGGTTTACTAACCACTTCTGGATACTTTCAGGTAAAATACAGAAAGAAGGAAGTATTTATATAGATACTCTCATAAGCTGCCTTCAGGCTCCTTGAGACTGGCAGATATTTGAAGGTCTTTTTTCAGTGGGTGTGTTTGAGGGTTCTGTGGTGATTTCCATCACTCAGAGCCCCTGCCCTGCAGTTCTCTTGACCTAGGCAGATGTGTCTCTATTTTGGGTGGTCCCTTGCAACTCATTTGTCAGCCCTTAGGAATTCGGGGCTCACCTGGAATTTCTTGTTACTAGTGTTGTCCTTTCCTCCAGACAGTCCCATTGGACAGGACCTAAGGTGATACCACTCCGACTCTCTCTCCTTTCTGCCCATATCTGCTCCATAGCAAAGTCTACATGCTTCTTTGACCTGAAAAATTGGCCACATGATGCTTTGGCATCTTCTGTGAACAGCCCCCACAAGCCCTTAGAGCTCCTTGCACTGTGCTTGAGGGGAAGAAAGCAGAGCCCTTTAATCCTTCTACCTCTTATGTGTGCATGTGTGGGGGCAAGGGCGCTATCACTTCATAGTAATAGTTTCCTCTCCAAACAAATATGTTTTTCAAAAGTCACTTCCTGATCTCTTCTAAGATCTCTGATTTGGCTGAGGAGTTCAAGAATCATAGACAGGTGAGCAACCATTTCCACAGTATTGATTTTTTTTTAAATTTTCTGTGGTGTGATGTTTTGACTTCCTGGGGACATATACAGACATGGGAAGAAACTGTCCCTTCCAGGCTAGCCAAGTCCTAAATATGGTAAACAACTTACTTGAAAGAACATCTATCATATTCAAACTAACCAGTCCAAAGCCTATATCATCAATCATCCCTTTATCAAACTCTCTCTCTTTTCAAACCATTATTTCTCCTGTATTAAATAACCCAGGGCCAAGTAATTAGGCACGATTCTTACAGCTGAGGGCCCACTGACGTTATACAAAATAGCCAGTTATGAGCTGCTTACCTTACCCCACTTGGCTATTCCAGAAACCCCAAAGGCCTTCTCCTTTGCCACCTGATCAAAACCCAATGTTTTGCCTGTGACCTTGTATGCAGCCTTCCCTTGGGAAACATAAATAATAAATTTTATTTCAATGGTATTGGCCATTCTTTTTCATTCAGTCATGCCTCTATAAATTAAATCCCAGGTATAATTTTAATAAAATTGTAAAGCTGCATATGGAGATCTGTTTCATACTCACTTTGATGTCTGACAAATATCAATTTCACTGGAGTTGAAGCTTCAATTTTATCATCTTTTTATAAATTCATAATTAAGGTTTTTGATAGAATGTGGAGTTCAGTCTATAGTTCCACATATACCCTCAAACTGTCCCAGGGTATGTTTGTTCATTCAGAAGCTGTTTAGTTGACATTATGTCTGCCAGATAGTATACCAAGTGACAGGCATATAAAAACATTTGCCACACTGAAGTTTCATGTCTGCCCACACTAGGTGACAGCTGATCACATAGAATCAGTGCCCTGGAGTAGACTGTCACTCAGATTCAGAGGCAGAAACTGCCATATGACTTCCAGCACCGTATTTCTTAGTTAACCAATAAAAGAGTACAGTATTCAATTTGTGTTTAAAGTCACAAAGAAGAAGAAGACATTGTTAAAGCATCATGGATCTGAGGCTTTTTGTTGGAAGCATTTACCAAAACACCACGCAAAGGGATATTAGAGGGGAGCCAGAATGACAGTCTTTAATCCAGCTACTATTTCAAAGGAGAGGTAGGAAAAGAGAGGGAGCCTAGTGATATTTGAAGAACGTGGAGACTGGTGATGGTTAATAAGAGAGAGGTTTGGAGGAGATGAGGAGGAATGGAGCCAGGAGACAGTTCTGAGTCAAAAAGCAGGAGGATACAGAGGTTTTGTTTTTGTTTTTGTGTTTGTTTTTGTTTTTGTCTGGCTCTTGGGAGGCTGGGCATGTTAAAAAGGGCATCTGGTGGAATAAACATTAGCCCAAGAGGCATCCAAAACAAAAAGCAGGTTAAAGTTCCAGATGCTAACTGTCATGGTTCTAATAATCTTTACAGAGTTAAGGACACTGTTTTCTTCCTTTTCTATACTAATCTGAAATCCTGGAACTGGGACTGATGGTGAGGAAGTATTGCTAATGTCAAATTATGATCGAAAGAAGAAGAGATAGGTTAAAAGGACCAGAAGGGGACAGGAGTTCAATGCGCACTAGTCCTTAATAGGGTACCCCATGTGACTGGAAGGGGTTCAAGTTAAATATTTCTGCCAGAAATTGATGTTCCAGGTTTATTTACTTGTTTCAAAAAACTAGCTGAGTGTCCTGAGATCATCATTGCCTCGTTCTAAAGGTGGTTATCCCTAGTTCTAAATAATGGAACATGATACCTCCTTCGGTACAGAGGGAGACCTAAGGCTTCTTATCTTTTGTTGATAGGATAAGCAGTTACAGAAGTTGGTACACTGGTCTCAAAAACCAGAGGCCCTGTCTCTGAAAACTGAACAATTTGTGAATGTTCTCCAATCTCCTTCTTCATATAAACAAAGCCTAAGGGTTGATAGCAGTCGAGATAGCACGCTTCCTGAGTGGTTGCTGAAGACTGAAGGAACAGAGAGCCTTGCCAGCGGCGGAGGAAAGATTATTTGATTAGAATTACATTTTAAGGGGAAGCCAGGATCAAACAAAGGTTTATAATCTGAACTTGTGACCAAATTGGTCTATATAAGAGGAGAGGAGGCATGAGAAAAAGCTCAGTGTTTCATAGGACATGAGGAGATTGAAGCAGACAGACCTAAAGGAATTTCCTATCCAAGAATTAATATAGCCAAGGGAGCTCATTATGTAAACTCAAATCCAGGATTATAGATGATAAAGGGACAAAAGGGAAGTAGATCCCTTCTGTGATGAAGGCAAATAGAGGAAACCGTCTTTCTCCTCTTCCAACATTCACTCACTCTCAGGCTGACTTTTCCCAGTTTTAACTCTTTAAGGTTGAGTTTGATTGTTCCGTTTTTAAATCTGGCTTTACCTATTTGTTTAAACCTGACTTTACCTATTTGAAAGTTATTCATGAAAAATGAGCACACACAGTCTACATAAGCCTAGAGGTCATCTCAGATACCATAATCAACTGAAGATAGTTTGTAGCCAATCCCTTGAAGCAAAGAAAGTATAGTCAAGAAATATTTCAGGACTGACTTTCACTGTTTATAATATTCCAGTTCTCATTGCATTCAAATTGGAGAAAGATCGTTCTACTCCTACACTACAAGATGAAAGTTAACACCTCTTTGGTCAAGAGGTGGTTACGTAGTACTCACATTCAGAACAAATTTCGTATCCCAGACACAGAGCTGAGCTGGAGTGGTTTCTAATTTAAAATTAGATGTTGAAGAAAATAAATCTGGATGCTATAAAAAAATTATACCTGTATCAGGCTGAAAAGGATTTTTTAAACAATTGTCAGGCCAGCACATCACATTGCCAAACCCATAAACCACCTCAAGAAACAGATGGAATTTATATCACAGACTCTCAAACCTCATGGGAGGGATCTTTGAATCCAATTAACCCTTTGGCAACAGTGTTTAATCTGGAGGGATATACTCAAAGCATCCAAAAATATTTTGTCTAGACTTACCCACTGCAAAATTTTGTATGGCACATTCTTTGGACAGAGCAACAAGTGTCTAAGGCAGTGGGCAGGCACTGATATCATCCCCGCTTTTCACATATCCTCAAGCGTATCTCCATAACAAGTTTATAAGACAGGTATTCCACCTCAGCTGGATCTGCCATTCAGCCTTGCTAGGATTTCTAGGGCAACTGCCAAGTCCAAATTAAAAGAAAATACAAAAGCATGTTCATATGTGCTAAGCTACTACCAACAATATCCAAAGATGGCAAAAGCTGGATAGTTAGAATAGAATGTTTCATATAAAATGTCCTTGGTGCAAGTTTTGTAGATATTTTCAACCAATTTTAGAAGAAACTGGAAATTAAAAACAATCCATCCTCCTCAATATTTTATTTGCATTTTGAATATTCTCTCCTTAAGCCAGTGAGGCAGGTCAGTTACAGAGCAGTTCATTTAGTCAGGTTGATTTTTGTGGTTATAGCTTGCTTGCTGCTGCAGTACTGTCTGAGCAGGGTCAGGTCTCCTTCCCCAAAGGCCTTAATAACAAGTGTCCAGCCTTTTGTGACTGCAACCACTGGGTGTGCTCCTGTGCAAAGGCAGAGAAGAGGAATGGACCAACACCTCTCAAAGGTCAATGACAAAACTGCAGGTCCTAACTTGGTTTGCCTACAAACAGAAGCACTTCATACACTGATGATGCTGGGAAGGGAAGGGAAGAAGATAAAAGGGAGAAATTAGGTGAGCAAGGAACAAATTTTAAAAGGGAGAAATGGGAGAAATAAAAAGGCCAGTAGCAAATTAAAAAGGAAGGAAAATGAAAGCAGTTGATTCAGCAATTTATTGACCATATAGTTTAAAGGAACAAAATAACAAGCTTAAAAAATGTTGATAGAAGATAAGGATATCCATTCCCACCACTTTTTTCAACATAGTACTGGAAGTCCCAGCCACAGCAATCAGACAAGAAAAAGAATAAAAGCCATCTAAATTGGTAAGGAAGAAGTAAAACTGTATCTATTTGCAAATGACATGATACTTACATATAGAAAAACCGGAAGACTCCACCAAAAATCTACCAGAACTGAAAAATAAATTCAGTTAGGTCACACAATACTATCAATATACAGAAATCTATTGCATTTATATAAACTAATAATGAAGACAAATTAAGAGAACAAACTCATTTTTACACCAAAAAGAATAAAATACCTAGGATTAACCAAGGAGGTAAAAGACCTATACTTTGAAAACTATAAAAAACTGATGAAAGAAACTGAAGATGACACAAACAGAAGGATATTCCAGGACTGGGAGAACCAAAATTGTTAAAATGTCCATACTACTCAATGTAATCCCTATCAAAATATCGACAGCATTTTTCACAGAACTAGAACAAATAATCCTAAAATTTGTATGGAACTACAAAACAAACAAACAAACAAACAAACAAACCCCAAATAGTCAAAGTGGTCTTGAAAATGAAGAATGAAGCTAGAGGTATCACAAACCCAGTTTTCAAAATATAGTAGCTGTAATAATAAAGTTGTAGTAATCAAAACACTGTACTACTGGCATAAAAATAGACACATAGATCAATGGAACAAAATAGAGCCCAGAAATAAATCCATGTTTATATGGTCAATTAATTTATGACAAAGGAGGCAAAAATATACAATGGGAAAAAGAGGCTCTTCAATAAAGGATGTCGGGGAAACTGGAGAGTTACACATATAAAAATAAAACCGAAACACTTTCTTATATCATAAACAAAAATAAACTCAGATGGATTAAAGACCTAATGTGAGACCTGAAATCATAAAGCTCCTAGAAGAAAACATAGACAATAATTTTGTTTTTATTTTATTTTTCTTTATATCAACCACAGCAACATTTTTCTAAATATGCCCCCTCTCCCAAGTGAAACAAAAAGCAAAATTAAACTATTGGGGTACACCAAAATAAAATTTTTGCAAATCAAAGGAAACCATCCACAAAGTGAAAAAAGCAATCTGTTGGATGGAAGATATTTGCAAATGATACATCCAATAAGGGGTTACTATCCAAAATATATTTAAAAAGTATACAACTAAACACCCCCCAAAACCAAATAATTCTATTAAAAATGGTTGGGGGGGGACACCTGAGTGGCTTGGTTAGTTAAGCGTCTGCCTTTGGTTCAGGTCATGATCAGGGGTCCTGAGTTCAAGTCCTGCATCAGGCTCCCTGCTCAGGGGGAGTCTGTGGGGAGTCTGCTTTTCTCTCTCCCTCTGCCTCTCCCTGCTGCTCCCCTCTTTCTCTCAAATAAATAAGTAAAATATTTTTTAAAAAATGGTGAGAAGACATAAACAGATGTTTTTCTAAAGAAAGCACACAGAAGGCCAACAGACACATGAAAAGATGCTCAACATCACTATCATCAGGGAAATGCAAATCAAAACTACAATGAGGAATCACTTTACACCTGTCAGAATGACTTAAGTTAAAAACACAATAAATAACAACTGTTGGCAAGGATGTGGAAAAGGGGATCTCTTGTGCACTTTTGGTGGGAATGCAAATTGGGGAAGCCACTGTGGAGAACAGTATGGTGGTTCCTTTAAAAATTAAAAATAGAATTACTATATGTGTAGTAAATCCACTACTGGGTATTTGCCCAAAGGGAAAAAAAAACACTAATTCCAAAATATAGATGCAACCTTATGTTTATTGTAGGTTGACAATAACCAAGATATGGAAGCAATCCAAGTGTCCATTGATAGATGAATATATAAAGAAGATGAGGCATATACACACACTAGAATATTACTCAGTCATGAAATGAAAAAGAATGAAATCTTGTTATTTGCAACAACATAGATGGATCTAGAAGGTATAATGCTAAATGACATAAGTCAGAGAAAGACAAATACCATGTGATTTCACTCATGTAGAATTTAAGAAACAAAACAAATAAACAAACAAGGAAGAAAGGAGACAAACAAAAAACAGACTCAAATACAGAGAACAAACTGGTGGTTATCAGAAGCAAGGTAGATAGGTAGATGGGTGAAACATGTGAAGGGGATTAAGGTAAGTGTAACTTGATGAGCACTGAGAAATGTACAGAATTGTTGAATCATGATATTGTATATCTCAAACTAATATAACACTGTATGTTAATAATACTTGAATAAAAATGTTTTAATTCAAAAATTTTATAAGTTGATAGAAAAAAGTCTGGAAGGAAATATATGAAAATCTTATTTGTGCTGGTGATTTTTCTTTTCAGTGCTTCCATCACCATTATTGAAGTATTCTACAGGAGTTTCTGACAAATGTTTTATGTTCATTTCTTTCATAAACCTCTCTTACCTCCTTTGCCTAAGAATTTCCTCTCGACATTGTTAGCTATGGTTCAAAACGTTCATTTTTATTAAAAGCAATCACTGACATTTGTAAATGGCTATATACTTTCCTAAACACACTTCTCAGGTATATCTCAGTTGCCATGACAACCTTGTACTCTAGTTCATCAATATCACTGCCCCGTTTTACAGGTGAGAAAATTGAGACTTAATGAGGCTCAGGGACTGACCGAAGGTCATACACTCAGACTGCCCTGCACTGACTTGGGTCTCTGCATTTTTTCATCCGTGTTGTTACTGCTCAGTAGGCAAAGCAGACTTTTGTAAATACGTGATATGAGAAGAAGGGTGTCTCAGCAGGCTTACTGAATTAAAATATCTTTATTACAAAGCAGCCTACCAAATATTTGCCGATAGCATAGCGGAAAACTTCTTATAAGATTAAATAAACAAAATTAAGGTAAATAATTAAGCACAGTCTCTGATTTCAACCTTATTTTAAAAATTTGATTGAGAAAGCAGTCTGAAAGAAACTTCACCTAAGCGTGAATAGTGATAAGCAAGGGTCGGTGGTACGGTATAGCAGTTAAGAGTGAGACTCGAGAATTGGACTATCTGCAGTTGAATCCTGGTCACGCCACTGATCAACCAAATGAGGACAATGGTATTATCTGTCTCATTATAATCATCACGAGGGTTAAAAAAATTAATATAAGTAAAAATTTTAGAACAGTGCTTGTTACACGGTAGCACAATATAAGGGCTAGCCATTATCTTATAGTGATGATTATTTTTAGGCAATAAATCAATAAATACGTGTTTTTTTTAACTTTCCTCATTACATATTTTGAAATTTCCAAATTTTGAATATGTGTTGGTTAATTTAATGATTTAATATCAAAAAACCTATGAAAATAAGGGTGCCTGGGTGGTTCAGTCAGTTAAGTGGCTGCCTTCAGCTCAGGCTATGATCCCGGGACCCTGGAATAAGCCTCACATGAGGCTCCCTGCTCAGTGGAGAGCCTGCTTCTCCCTTTCCCTCCCCTCATCCCTCTCACCCTGCTCATGCACTGTTTTTTTCTCTCTCTCTCTCCCTTACTCTCTAGATCGATCTCAAATTAATAAAAATATTAAAAAATAACCAACTATGAAAATAATAAAAAATAACCAGCAACAGACATTATTCCACACTACTTTAACTGAAAGTTCTGTCCCTGCTAGGATTCAGAGTTCCTTTAAAATGCTCTCCATTTTTTTAGCTCCTTGGAAAATCTATCTTACTGACAGGTAAGTTGCCTTGTTTGCTGAAGGAAAGCTGTGTGAATTACAGCTCTTCCAAAGCCTCCCTGATGAAACCAGTGCAGATGTTTGAGAAAGTATTCAAGGTATCTAGGATTCCTTAAAGGGACAAGGTCCATCTTGAAATCATCAAGCATAAGAAACAAACACCAATTTTCAGGTAACCTTGTGCAAATTAGACGGCAGGTAAATTAATCAAGGTTTCCCGACAGGGAGTCTTTCACTTATACAACCCTTAGCAGCTTGCTTTGGGCTATTAGTCTCACCATAAATATGTGCTGAAGCAGATGCAAAAGCATTTACCCCAAAAGTTAACAAAACTAGATTCACAAGAAACATGGCACACACCAGACAACTGGGAACAAATACAGAAAGCAGGACTTCTTCCAACCAGATGCTTCTCAAAATATGTGGCAAGTGTTTTAAAGAGTCCTATAAGAATTTCAAGAACCATTCTTCTAGATGAAGAAAAGCACAGAAGGAACACAGACAAAGAGCAGATGGTATGCACAAGCTGTCTAAGATTAGGAAGGAGAGCTATTACAATTTGATAAAGTCATGGCGGTTTCTGGACATTGAAGCAACACTCAGTGTACATATTGTATTCCTGTGGACTGCCCCCTGTCCCCCAGAGGCTCCATCCCTCAAACAGCTTCAAAATTCTGTCTGCCATGAGCTGGAAACACTGGATATAATCTGTCTGTATTCAAATTGTACTTTAAAATTCCCAAATCAGTAATAACTAGGAAATAGATAATGATTATGTTATAATTAGCAATTTATATACTGAGCTCTAAATTCTGTCCATTTGGCTTTTTTATAGGATTTTTAAACTATTTTTATATAGATGAAAATGTGACAGTGCTCTTTATGATAATATGCTGAACAGTGCTTTCTGACTATTTACTACCCATAAAGTACTCTAACTACCATGAGGATACACAGAAGTTGGCATTAACCTTGAGGAGATGCAATGAAACTGACAAAGCCTAGCACCTCAGAGGTCTAGGACCACTTACCTCTACCTCAACCATCATTTTAATAATTAAAAAGAGGAAAAGTGCCAATATATAAAGCATAGCTTTTGTACATCTATCAGTAAACAAGTATTTACTGAAAGAGCTCCTAATGAGGCAATGATTAGAGAGTAAAATCGGTATCAATTTGCCAATAATGTGTAGTTTTGGAATAGCACTAAAGTGTTTGAGGAAAAAAAAAGCTCTTGTGTGCTGTTTTGAATTTTCTCCTTCAGTTCCTTTTTGCTTGTTTTAAAAATATAACAAAGAGAATTAAGGGTGATAGAGAAAAAGTTATTCTGATTATTTATCTACTTTTCTAGTCACTAAGCTATAGATTGATTGATTGAAGGAATATAAATGTATAATGCATAGGCTATGCTCTAAATGAGCATTTTTCTCTTTTTTTTAAAGATTTCTTTATTTATTTGACAGAGAGAGACAGCGAGAGAGGGAACACAAGCAGGGGGAGTGGAAGAGGGAAACAGGCTTCCCGCCAAGCAGGGAGCCCGATTCTGGGTTCCATCCCAGGACCCCAGGAAGGAAGGAAGCCACTTAATGAAGCCACTTAATGACTGAGCCACCCAGGCACCACTAAATAAGCATTTTCTATTTGCTCTATTGCATTGCTGAAAATGGGAACGGACCAACACTGAACAAATCTAATTATATAGAGTCTCCAAATTTATCATGATTTCTACCCATTAGATTCTTGCAGATAGACTAAGTCTCTTTTCACTACCATAGCAGAATTACAGTGCTGTGGCCAATCTATCTATCCAAGAGATCTATTAAAGTCTTCACCATTTGATCAGGACTTTCCATTCCTGAGATTAATCTGCTTGACAAATTACACTGTCTCTCCTGCCAAAATGATATTTTCCTAATACAAAGGCAACCTTGTGGCAGAGTGTTTCATTTTCTCCCTTATTTCAAACCCTGCTACCTACCAGAGGAAAATTTTCCCTTTTGGTGGACAGCAAAAATAAATCTCTATGTGAAGGAAGATGGGAAAATAAAGCTTTTATATTGGAGGGCACAGATTTCTAATTCATATTCAAGAACTGATACCTAGGTCTCTTCTGGGGGTTTGGCTGTATTCTGAAAGCCAACAGCTGTACAGAAAAAAAAACTGGATTTTTCAATATTTCATTAGGTATCGTGTTCATTGAGCCAATACTAATTTCTCTCTCAGTAGTCTTCTTTTTTTTTTTTTTTTAAGATTTATTTATTTATTTATTTGACATAGAGGGATCACAAGTAGGCAGAGAGGCAGGCAGAGAGAGCAGAGGAAGCAGGCTCCCTGCTGAGCAGAGAGCCCCATGTGGGCCTTGATGACCTGAGCTAAAAGCAGAGGCTTTAACCCACTGAGCCACCCAGGCACCCTCTCTCAGTAGTCTTACGAACCCCAGAGATCAGATGTAAAGAGAGTGGTACCACTTTGTTCTTGGAATGGGTCCTACTACCTTTCTAGCTATTATCCTGTCTCTGCTTCCGTTTCCTGTGTGCCCACCCGCTTCCATCCCTGGCATTTGGTCTCTGCACTCCTCTGCTTCCATTCAACATAAAGGCTCTTTGATACTACCAACAGCCATTTTCTTGCTGAAAAATAATGATGTTCCCCATCTTCTGTACTCTTAAGTTTCCTGCTGCATTCAGAACTCTCTTGATTTCTTTCTCTTTCTCTGACTGCTCTGCTTCTCTCTTCTTAGATAGTACCCCCCTCCTCAATCATGCCCTTTTTCCTTTCTCAAGGGTTTGTCCTTTGCACTCCATACTTTTCTCTCATACTGTTTCAGTCAGTGAGTTTACAACACCATTATTCAACGATCTCCTGAGAAGTTAATCCCCAAGTCTTCATCATCATTTACTTTCCCACCAGTCCCTCCCTATAGAGTGCCACAGGGCATTTCCATTTGTATGTCCTGCTATAATCTCAAATTCAACTTTCAACGTATTAGAAACTGACCTTCTCTTCTCTTTTCTCAAGATTAGCTCTCTTTATCCAGCACCCCACTTCTCTCCATAATTTCACTATTAGTTCAGCTTGTCAACTCACAAAACATCTTTTTTCAAATGACTTTATTGAATTATGAGGGACCTGTGTGTATATTTAATGCACATAACTCAAGGAGTTTGAGGGGATGTGTATACCCCTAAAACATATCACCATCACCAGGGCGGTAGGCATAACCCATTACCTCCCAACGTTTCCTCCTGTCGCTTTTATTATTTTTGTGTGTGTGCTAAGAACTTACCATGAAATCTTTTTAAAAAAACATTTTTACTACTTATTAGTCCCAGAATATAAACTTCAGCAGAGCACAGTCTTTCTTTTGTTCACTGAGGAAGGTTGAGATCCTAGACGAGTTCCTGGCATAAAGTAGGCTCTCAATATGTACCTACTAAATTAATGAATTGTGAGTATTCAAAGACATAATGTATATAAAATGTTTACCAGTACTTTGCAGGAGTAAGTCCTCAATAAATGTTACCTATCATGTATTATTATTAATACTATTATTCTTATTTTCATAAAGCATTAAAAAGATCCCTGACTGTGTTTTTGTTACCATTGTCTTGCATTTAGAGTTTCATCCTGCAGTCATGTTTGACATTGTCTTGCAAAGTTCTATGCTGAAGGCATTTTCCTCTGTGTCTGCTCAGTTCCTTAGCAATGTATTAATGCCTCACTGATCCCGTTCAAATGTTAGCTTATATATGCCCAACAGAGTTAAGGGTAAGATTAATTTTCTACCTTCATTTTTGCAGCTATATCATGAAGGAGATGCATAGGGCGCAATGGTTAACAACCTGAATGGCATCTGGGTTTGAACATGGCTCTTCCGTTTTCCAGCTGTGTAACCTTGCGCAAGTTCCTCCAATAACTTTTGCAGCTTCAACCTCTTCATTCAGAAAATGGAGGCAATAACAGAGAATTTCATAAATTTTCTGTAAGTATTAAATGTTATAATGTATCCAAAGCCCTTAGAATAATAATACAGATAATCACTAAATAAGCATCGAAAGGAAGGGGGAGAGAAATTTCTCCCTACAATAGTTTTTCAACACATGCTTTACCGATAGGAAGAGTCACAGTCCTAAAGCCAATAAGGCTAATTTCCCAGCAGTGGAGTCACTGGTTTTTGCTCCAGATCTGGAAATAAATATACATTAACAGTGAATGCCTGACAAACTGGTCTCTGAATTTAAATACCATGTATTAGCTTTCTGTATTTTTTAGTGAGCTCCACTGTTCATTTATCTTTCATGATTTTCCATAGGAGTAGATTTTCCTCAATAACTTCTCTCAATCCAGTATGCATTCACTCTGTCCATGCCTTTTTCATTCTCTTCCCTTTTGAGAGCTACACCTCTAACATCTGCCACATTTTCCTCATACGAATACATAGGGATCTGACCTAACACTCCAGGGCCATCTTAAGGGACTGACTCACACAAAGAAATTCTTACTATTTCAGCATCTCCATGTTGGATGACTGAACTAACCATAGGGCAAATTCAACTTCAGTGAATAGTCTTCCTTAGGGTTGTTTTGTCCACAAAGGCTTTTAAAGGCAGAGATATGAAAGTGGAAAATATGAGCTTTTCCTCACAGACCAATGCCATTAGTTTCACAATAGTGACAAAGCATTCTTTCCTCAGAAAGGATCAGCTGCTTTCTTCAAAAATGACCTGGTTGAGTGTCCCCGAGAGCCTCCCCAACCTTCAGCTATTGACTCCATGGCAAAAAGCAAGAGGTTGGCGTGCTTTCCCCCAGCCTCCTTCACACTCACTGACAGCTGAACAAGCTCCACACTTCTCTCTCCAAATGACTGGCAACACCAGCAGAAACTTGGAACAGTAGGCAGACAAAGAAAAACAATTTAATTTCTCTCTGACTGGCTGTTGCTTTCCAAATGTGACAGATTTTCTAACCAAATGGCTCATATTCTAGTCAGTTAAGACTGAAGTAGAAACAGGGTGAACAGTGACACCAAATGGTTAGAAAAAGGGTGTTTATTGAGAAAAGGTGTTTATATCCCATCTCTCATCAGAAATGATGGCGGGGCATGCTTACAGAGATAAATATTATGAAACAAGATAACAAATTAAAAGTAGGCAAAAGATAAAGAAACAAAATGCTTTGAGCCCTAATGGGATTCAAGGGGATAAAGGCACAGCTTAGGGAATGTAGTCAACGGTACTCTAGTATGGTGATAGGTGGGAACTACACTTGGGGTGAGTACAATATAACATATAGAGAAGTTGAATCACTACATTGTACACCTGAAATAAATGTAACATTGTGTGTCAATTACACTCAAGTTAAAAAAAGAACTAAAAATAAGCAAACAGAAAGAAACCCCCCAAATTGTTTAGGTTTAAAATATCTTCAAGATAGACAGATAGATAATTTGAGTCACTAATTTGACTTTAGTCTTTACAGCAGTGCAAAGGAAAAGAGGAAACCTCTTCAAATACAAAGAAGAACAATTCTCCCTGCATCTACAATGACAGAAATTTCCAATAAAGAGCTCTCTTAAGTATCCACTAAGAAGTAAGGACCTTGGAAATGTACTTTACTCTTTGATTTTTTTCCTTCATGTGTGTCTTCATTTATGTCATGTTATATTCTCCTAATCTAATTTTGTTGGATTTTTTTTTTTTGGTACTATTGGATCACACTTAATTATAGTCTGTACTCAGCCCCTGCCCAACTAAAACCAGCCAAGTAGACAAGTATATCAGTTGTTCATAAGATTTTTTTCTTTTTTTGAGAAAATGCTTCAGTGGAAACCCCAGTGAGCAAGAAGGACAAAATGTAGAGATTGCTGTTTGGCATTATTAACCATTCATGATGATGTTCAGAACATCTTTAATCGATGTATCAAATTTAAGTTGCATGAAAAGTTCATATATTAATTTTTTATTATGGGTTTACTGAAGAAATTGTTAGTAGAGAGAATGTTAGAGAAAACAGAATTAAGTGAATGGACAGGGAACAACCTAGAAAAATAAAGAGAAATGGTAACTAAAGAGTATATGAAAGCTCCAACTGGAGAATAAGAAATGGGAAAGATGAGCATGGGGGTGGGGGAAAAGAGTAGGCTAAATCATAGGAAGCAAAACCATGGCTGACTATCAGGTTATTGGTGACTTAAGTCAAAAGGGGGAAATGAGGAACAAGATGAATGAGACAGATAGGAGATGGTGAGGAAAATAAAACTTCAAGTCAGTAAGAGAGGAAGTCTAAGAATGCTTTTAAAATAACAGCTGGAAATTTTAGCATACTCAAAGACTAAAGTGCCAGAAAGTAAAGAGAATGTGGAAAGAAACAAGTAGTTGACTCATAATGGACTCTTAAGAAACTCTTGGTAGGCTTTGGTTGCTCTTGAGACCGAAAAGAGATAAGGGAGTGGAAACATGATTAGAATTTTTAGAGGAAAGAAACAGACTGAAACAATTTTTTTAATGTTTCATATTCTTTCCATGATGTGATGTAAGAGGATGATCAGAGAATAACTGGGCTAATTGATGTGTGAGAAAATAGGACCTCTGATAAAAGACTAAATAAAATCCAATCTTCTCTCCATGAAAGAATAGGTTAACAGTGATTAATAATGTTTTCTGAAAAATCACAAGTCCTGCTGTTAGCCATTTCTGAGACATTCAATGGAACTCGTTAAAACTTTCTGTTTACCTCTTTTATGATAAGGAAATGAGAATCCTGAAAGCTCCTTCCTCTTCCACTTTGTTCACATCTCTGTCATATTGGATATCATTTTTTAAAGACTTTATTAATTTACTTGTCATAGAGAGAGAGGGAGGAAGAGAGAAAGAGCATTAACAGAGGGAGCGGCAGACAGAGGGCAAAGCAGCCTCTCTGCTGAGCAAGGAACCTGCGGTGACTCTAGTTAGTACTACTGTATTGCATATTTAAAGGTTGCTAATAGAGTAGAACTTAAAGGTCCCATCACAAGAAAAAATTCTGTACCTACATATGGTGACAAACCAGACTTACCATGATTATTTCATAATTTACATAAATATCAAATTGTTGTGTTGTATATTTGAAACTAATATGTTATATGTCAATGTGTCCCCCCAAATAAAGTTGTCATGCTGAACTAAAATATGCCTCTTTTCTTAGTCACAAACTCAGATGTCTACAGAAAGCAGTTAGATAACTGTCATGTGAAGTTGGCCAGGAGTGGTGGCATTGGGGCAAATAAGAGCGTGCTTGTCTTGTCTAAAGCAGGTAGCTGCCATTCCAAAACTGATGACTGTTGCCATGAAAGGAAGCAGATGGAATACTGCCAAAGTCTCTTGGTTTTCAAGAGAAGCTTGAAGAACCCATTTTTATGGGAAATGCATCCATTTTAAAAACCCTATATGGCTACATCAAAACTTGAAGGCTGTTGGTTGATAAATTTCTAGTCTAAAGCAACGTAAAAAAGCCTTCCTCTTCCTCCAGGGGAATCCGGAATTTAAAGTTACTTAGGATATCTCCCCTAATTTTCTTTTCTTAATCTGTATTTCCTCTAATATAAACATTTCACAATTAT
This sequence comes from Spilogale gracilis, assembly GCA_004023965.1. NCBI lineage: Eukaryota > Metazoa > Chordata > Mammalia > Carnivora > Mephitidae > Spilogale > Spilogale gracilis. The sequence continues at coordinate 21,127 of PITA01008698.1, forward strand.
GCTATAATTTTTATATAGCAAAAATCAAATAAGCAGATGGCTTTAAGAATCTACTGGATTAACTCAAATATTTAGGTTATACTTGAGTTAAAAACAAACAAACAAAACAAAACAAACAAAAAACTAAAGTAAATAGATATAGGGATGATTACAAGGCCAACAGAACTGTGGTAACATCTTTCCTTCTGGTATTTCATCTTGTGGCATCTTGGTCCAGACCACATTTCAATCCTACCATTTTATGTATCGTTAAGATTACTAGTTTCAAACTTCACACAGCACATCATGTACTTGAGGGAATTGACCCTCAGTGAACCACATGTTATATGATGAGTTTTAGTAAAGCAAAATTCAGAGCATTTTTAACACAAATATTATAGCTCCCCCACATACATTCAGAGAAGCAGCCCTATCTGACCCCAAAAGGAAACCTATGCTATATTACATTGTAAGAAAATCTTCTTCTTTCACTCTTACCTTATTTATCTTTTTTAGAACTTTCTTTTTTGTGTGTGGATTAATAATATAATTTAAGTTGAGGAAGACAATAATGAGTAAAGAAAAAATAACTATCCCAAAGCAAAATATCTGGAATTTTTTATTACTATTATTTTTTTATTACAAAAAACAATTTCTGTAATAAAAAATATAGATAATAAATGGTTAAATATCAGCAATTCATATGGTTCAATATAGTAAATTTGAAGATAAAGTTCAAAGAAATAAATGAGGGTACTTGTATATTACAGGTAGAATAAAATTTTTGAAACTTGATCATCTATGATTCCATACTTTTCCACTAAATTATTTCTTTTTTTAAAAAATATTTTATTTATTTGACAGAAAGAAACACAGGCAGAGAGGGAACACAAGCAGGTGGAGTGAGAGATGGAGAAGCAGGCCTCCCACAGAGAAGGGAGCCCGATGTGGGGCTTGATCCTGGGTCTCTAGGATCATGACCTGAGCCGAAGGCAGTCCCTCAACCAAGTGAGCCACCCAGGCGCCCCTACTAAATTATTTCTTAAATAAGACCTAAAATCAGGAAATTAAGCTGTGATTAAAATATGCTATATTCTATTAATGGCAAATAAAAATGTTTATATATTAAAAATGATAAACAGACCTCAGAATATTATTACAGAACTGATGAAGGGTGGGAAGAAGGGGAGAAAGAAAGGAGGGAAGGAAGGTAGGAAGGAAGGAAGGAAGGGAGGAAGGGAGGAAGGGAGGAAAGGAAAGAAGGGGAGAGGAGAAGAGCGGGAAAGAAGGAAAAAGGGAAAGAAGAAAAAATATAACTATAGTTCCATGTACAATTAAATAAAATGTGAATACATAATGCCTCTACTCTATATGATTTAAGCTGGAAAGTAGTAAAAACACAAGTAGATAATATCACATACTTTTTTAAATTGCCAGGAATACATTTTTATGGAGCGTGCTACAAATAAATATCAAATTAAAACTAAGAAATACATACTTTTAGAGGTCACTGTGTGATTGCCTTTTTGACATTGATTCTTGAATAGATTGAGGTAGTACGTTCACTAAAAGATAAAATCTTACTGTGCTTTTGAGGAAAGACCGGTCATCATGAGTGATAGCAAAAGCTCATATGTTGCATTTGTCAGAGTTCAGAGAAACAGAACCAATAGGATTATATACAGAAAAAGAGAGAAAATGTGATTGGTTGAGTTGAAGAAATTGGTTCATGCAATTCTGGAGGCTGGTAAGCCCCAGATCTGCAGAGCAGGCTTGAGGCCCAGGGAAGAGCTGATGTTGTAGTCTCAAGTGTGAAGGCAGTATGGGTGCAGAATTCTTTCTTTCTCAAGGGCTCTAGCTTTTCTCTTAAAGCCTTCAACTGATTGGAAGTGACCCATCCATATCATGCAGAATAATCTGTTTCATTCAAAGTCTACTGATTTAAATAGTACTCACATCTAAAATATACCTTCACAGAAACACCTAGACTTATGTTTGATCAAAAAACTCAGTACCATAGTCCAGCCAAGCTGATGTGTAAAAACATAAACTACCATTGAAATGAGATCGAGGCTTACATTGATCTTCTCCAAGAACGTTAGATCACCATTTATAACAATGATTGCTTAGCAACAACCACCATAGTCTTTTTTGTAATATGGTGCCTAGGTAACTAAATGGAGACTATACTTTCAGGCTAATTTCAACATTTGTGATGGAGCCTACTACAGCCTTCCTATACAAGACTGGCACTAAATAATAGCCAACATATGAGGCCCGCACAAATTTAAGTCTGGGGCTAAGCTAGGGTACATGAACTCTCTAAGGATAGAGATATTTGTTTCTTCTTCTTCTCTAAATCTTAAATATACTTATTAAAAATCTTCTTCAGGGGCGCCTGGGTGGCTCAGTTGGTTAAGCAACTGCCTTCGGCTCAGGTCATGATCCCAGACCCGGGATCGAGTCCCACATCGGGCTCCCTGCTCGGCAGGAAGCCTGCTTCTCCCTCTCCCACTCCCTCTGCTTGTGTTTTCTCTCTGGCTGTGTTTCTCTCTGTCAAATAAATAAAATCTTAAAAAAAAAAATCTTCTTCAGTCAAAAAGTCACTATAGTTTAATCATAGCTGTATTCAAATGTTTTAGTTTTAACTATATAGTTTTAACTATATTCTCAGTTCTCTGCCTTTGAACCAACCACCTTTTTCTTTCTGCACATAATCATCGCTATATGTAATTATGTATATGCTTTTAGACTCTGTTTATCTGTATTTCTAAGCATTTTATCTCTGTATATGATTTTTACTCTATTTGAGGTTATTTACTATGTCTTCTACATTCTTTGTAAACTCCACAGAATTCCCCAAAAGTATTGATCATTGCAATAATTGAATTAGTCTTAGTTAACTAGAGATAACAAATTTTATCTTAAAGGAACATAAGGTAGAATATTATTTATGAAATAATACAGGTAAACTCTAGGATAATCCTAGTACAGGGTAATTCTAAAATAGTATGGAATGATTGCCTTTCAAAATCGTGGACCCAGATTGGAGGAGATTATGCTGAGAAAGTCAAATATCATATGGTTTCACTTACTTGTGGAGCATAAGGAGTAATATGGAGGACAGTAGAAGGAAAGGAAATGTGAATTGGGGTAAATCAGAGGGGATGAAACATGAGAGACTTTGGACTCAGAAACAAGCTGAGGGTCTTGGAAGGGAGTGGGTGGGGGGATGGGTGAGCCTGGTGGTGGGTACTGAGGGCATGTATTGCATGGAGCACTGGGTGTGGAGCATATACAATGAATCTTGGAACACTGAAAAAATAAATAATGTAAAAAAATTGTGGCCAAGACAAGTTGTAAAATAAACTTTCTACAATCTAAATAATACATTCACACTTATTATATCATTATTAAACGGAGAGTGTTTTTTCTTCCTCCAAAGTGAAAAATGAGTATTCAATTTAAATCTTTAAATAAAAAATTAATTTGAATTTTTATAAATGTTTATCTTCTTGGCGATACACCAACAACTTCCATAACCACATAAAAATTGAGAAAAATAACCCCTATAACATTACTCATCCTACAATTTGTGTTTGATATGTCTTAGTAGAAAGATACTCAAAGACAACCTTCATATTAAATGTCATCTACAGCCCATCTGGGACTCTAACATATGGAACATCCAAGACCTCAGTAGAATATCTCTGCTTCCCTATGGTAACTAGAACCATATGCACAGTCCTCCACTAACAAACTAACATATGAAAAAAAAAAAGAGAGAGAACTTTTTGATGTATTTCCATCTATAAACAAAACATTGTCAAAAAAAAACAAAAACACTGAAAAAACTATTATAGCCTTCATATTTAAGCAATAAAAAAAGCCTAACCGCTGAGCATACAATATAATTTGTTACAGCCTATGACTAATCACCACAGAATAATTCCACTAGTACCAGATGGAGAGAAAATCCTTAATTACTGAAGATATATGTTGTAAGGTTATCAGCATTTTAAACCACTAAATTTGATTAAAGTTAACAATATTATCATAGGCATGATTGCTTTGGGAAAGACTTTCTGTGGTTGATGGAGACTATGAATTAAGTTGAAGCAAGCAATAACATAAAACAAAAGGCATGAGAGTATACCACTGGTGTCTAATGTTTCCAGTGGGAATGGATATGCAAGATAGTCTCCTGGCATCCAAAAGGATTTAATTTTTATCTCACCTATTTTAAGTGCTACTTTTGTAGTTTACATAAGATACATAAAAATACAGTGTTCTAAATATAAATAGATTTGAGATGCATATTCCCGAATTCCCATTAGGCATGCCTTGCAGTAAGAAAACCTAGATTATACTATAAAAATAACAATAAAGGGTAGGTGCTAGGCACCATCCCAAAAGCTTTTCATGTAATATCTACTTTATTCCTTAGATAAAAACTATTATTACCCCCACTTTCTGAATGAGCAAACTGTCACAGAGAATTAAAGTAACTTACTCAGGGTACCAAAGCTAAAGTCACAGAATATATTTGAAGCCACATAATCAGGTCCTACTGCATATAGTAGAATGATTTCATTATAGAGGCAATGGTGATATTAAATTTTTACTCTATTTAATCTTTATTAGTTTCAAAGTCAATCAAAGAAACATACTGCATTGTACCTGACCCAACACGGACATTCCAGTCAAAAGTTTCCTCTCAACATGTGGAGTGTAGATTACTTTTGGGAGCAACTGTTGGCAGTGAACAAACATGGATGTGTGAAGCATCTTAAAGAATTTCCTAGGGCGCCTGGGTGGCTCAATTGGTTAAGCGACTGCCTTTGGCTCAAGTCATGATCCCGGAAGCCCGGGGATAGACTCCCACATCGGGCTCCCTGCTCGGCGGGAAGCCTGCTTCTCCCTCTCTCACTCCCCCTGCTTGTGTTCCCTCTCTGGCTGTGTTTCTCTCTGTCAAATAAATAAAATCTTAAAAAAAAAAAAAAAAAAGAATTTCCTAAACTTTCAGCAGAATGAATGTTTTCTACTCATCACCACTCACTCAAGATGTTCAAAACCAGAAGCTACAGATAAGGTGTGGGAGAGAAAGGATACACAGTGGAGAAGAGACAGAAAGCCTGCTGTTATCAATGGGTTTCCACATAAAGGAAAAGGAAGGTGAATTTTTAATATTGATTCTGCCACTTACTAACTTCGTGATTTCTGAACAAGTTATTTCACATTTCTGGACATCAATTTCTTTATTTCTAAAGTGTAGGGACTGAGATAAATGATATCTATGTGTCTCTAGTATCCTCCAAAAGCTGAGAGCCAAGAGATCTTAACAGAGTTCCACAAGAACTGACTAACATACCGTGGCTGACATCACTGTCACTCAGGTAGCTTAGGGGCAAAGCTAAAGAACAAAGTTGGAGAGAGTTAGCATGTTCATTAGGCTGCCTCCAAAAGAGCTTCTGGCAAGAAATATATGGCAATTAATTTGTGGCTAAATTACCTAAATGTACCTTAGACATTAATATTCTGAAGTTATCAATTAAAAATAACTTTGCCTGACTTAGATCACAAGCAGGGCTGCTTAGAAGTCTAGAGGGGCTCAGGGCATTTCTATTTTTTTAGGTCATTCATATTTAACAATAAATAAATACCAAAACATGGTTCAAAAACTATCATATATTTCAAGTCTTTATGGTGGACAAAGAACATCTCTAACAAAGAACTTAATGCAGTATCATTGTGCTATTAACAAGCGATTTATAAGTATATCACCTTAGGGAATGTTGTCCACTCCAAGGACATAAATGACACACACCTTCATTCATTTTCCTTTAAATGATGTGCAACATTATTTAAAGATGACAGCCAAAGTCTAAATGTGAGGTCCTCCTAGCACACCTTCATTGGCCCTTGTTAACAAGCTGTTACATGAAGGTGCCCTGTATGTGGTCCTTCAGGTTGAACCAGTTTAATCTCAACCTGACACACATGGCTATAACTAAGAACTGAGTTCTTGGAGGGGAGTGAGCAGTAGACAAGGATTTGGTTGAAATTGGAAGGGATGATTTTTCTCCTAGAACATTTTTAGAGCTTCTACTACCAATCAACTTCATTGGCCAAAATGACCTCATGAGTCCCTCCTGGAGACTTAACAGCTTTAGGTAGAACTTCTGAAGACTGAAATGGTTGCAAAGCACACTCTTAAATAGTTGAATAAATTGCTTTTATGGTAGGAATATATTAGAACAATCACTTAACACATTCATAGATGTGTGTAATCTTTGTTTTTCTGTAGCTGATGATGAGGCTGTTTTTTCCGAACAGAAGTAGTTAATAACATTTGTTTCTAACTGAAAAAATTAAAGCCATTTGTAAGTATAGAGAACAACACTTAGGTTCTTTTGGTTTCAGCTGGAAAGTAAGCACATTTATCTAATAATGGTACCAAGTGATGTAAACTTTGGGAAGAGAAGAAGAACTAACAGTCTCATTTCAAACTACTTAGGATGAAAATTTCACATATTCCAAGACTCTTGTCTAATCTCTTCAAATACAGTTTTAAAGTAATGATAATGCCTAGAATTTGTCATAAATATAGTGCAACAGTATCTTACTCAAGGATAGAAATGAATGTTAGCTTTTAAGGCAAAACTTGATTAGGGAGAAAATTGCTCTTGGATAATCCCTTAAGTAGAGTATTAAAGTCTTAGAATCCACGGTTTTATACACTATTCTATAGAATATTTTAAACACATTAAAGTTTAAGATAATGATGCTGAACCAACACAAAACAAAAGAAAATTCTATATGCAAATGTGTGAACTCTCAAACCATTTTGCCGTTAAAAAGAAAAAGGTGAAAGGTTCTAAAAATTTTTCCTGCTTGCCTTCAGGGTTTATATTCCTTTATATTTAATATTAAGCTTTCTAGTCCTAATACACATTCACAGATTTGGTTGTAAAAATTCTGTAAGCTATGTCTTTTTTTTTTTTTTTTAACTTTCTTTTGACAAATAAGTTTGAAAGGTCTGCTGGCACTTAACCCATGACCTGGCACATAGTAGGTTCTTAGTAAATACCAATTGTTCATTGAGAAATTGCGGAGGAGAACTTGGCCACCAATTCCTTGTCTTTACAAGCTGGCATTTTTTTGTCTCAAGTAAATAAGAACAATGCCCTGGGCTCAGTCTCTCACATTCATGGGGACCACTGAGATTTGACTCCAGGGCCCGAGACAGAGCCCAGATTTAAGCGTTGGCTCTGAAGTTCTGAATGTGGGAGCCGAGAGACTGAGGGAATGGTGGTTCCAGACTCTCAAAACCACAGAGTGACAGCTAATGTGGCAGAAAAACATGTTTCCTAGACGTAAATTCCAGCGGAGTTCATTAGCCTGTTCCTCATGGGGGTATTTTACTAATGTCTGAGAAGTTTCAAAGCCAAGACGCATCCACCCAAATGAGAACTGAAATGACAAGAACAACATCTGCACCTACCCTGGAGGATGGAATTATAAGAGTTACTAATCTTGTGCTTCTGCATCGGCAAACCCAGTAGCTAAGATGGATGGAACACTTGTTTCCTCCTTCAGTTCTCACTGAAGAATTTAATGGAAGTAGGTGAGGTACATAAAGAGAAACCAATAGCAGGGTAGAATTTCCACTTCACTGAGGACACCCAGCACCATATTCACTTTTAAAACTGGAATGTGTGATGAAAGGCTTCTTGCTTTGCTCTTGGGATCTTCTTATCACCCTAAATAACCAGCTACATTTCAGGCCTGCTACATTCGCAACTTACTCCTTACAAGTCTGTGATAAACTGTACTTATGATATAGACGTGACAGAAAATAACCTAAAGAAGAGCCCATAGTTCAATCTGGAATGGCCTCCCTGACATCTCTCTTCTTCTTTTTGTGAGCTGTTACTTGCTCTTCACTCCAACTAGGCTCGTCTCAGCTTGCGAACTTTGCAGGCGAGGAATGCTCTGGAAAGCCTACCTTGGAATGTTTCCTTGAGTCAGGTGGGGTATGCAGAGCTTGGCCAGCTCTCATCAGAGCAAGAACTGCCCAAGTGAACTCCAAGGAATGCCTCTCAACACGCTGTCTGCACTGGCGTGTGCCCAGAAGAAACACTATTCCTCCTGCTAACCTTTGACGCATAACCTTTTATTCTCCCCAGTGGAGCTTTTTTTTCACTGAAATTGTTGCTTGAGAGTTGTACGGAGGAGTATGATTTTATGAAAATCATTTACAGGGAGTAAGGATTTTTCTCTCTCTGTATCAGTTACTCTTTATCATTTTATCTTTTAAATAGATTCCTTTCTTCCACAAAAGTAGAATATCGTGCACCAGTCTTGGCAATATCAAGCTTACCCAGCTCACAAAGACATAACACGGCACTAGGGAGTTTGTAAGAAATTCATCAGGCAACTTGAAGCTATTGAGTTTATACCATTTTTTTTTAAATTCCAAATTATTTGCCTTTGTTGCATTGATCAGAAAAATACTGAAGTTATTCATAGTAAGTTATCCCCACATATGTTTTGAAGAACAGCATCTGATGAATATTTGAATGCACTCAGTTACATGAGCCTGTTGTTATTAACTCCACGTAAACAATCTAGAGCAGCACCATCCAGTGACTTCTTGTGATGATGGAAATGTTCTCTATTCTGGCCACTAACCCCACATGTCTTGGAGTGCTCGAAATACGCCTAATCTGACTGATTAACTGAATATTTTATTTTGTTTTAATTACCTTAAAACTCTGCAGGTGTAGGTTCTTGCCACTCAAAGGGTACCACCTACAGGAAGCATCATCTTCACCTGAGAACTTGTTACAAATGCGATTTTCAAGTCCCACTTCAAAACTACTGAATTCAAATCTGTGTTATGGGGGGGGGGGCATGTAAGGAGAAGGAGAGAGAGAGAATCTTAAACAGGCTCTATATCCAGCATGGAGCCTGACACAAGGTTCAATATCATAATCCTAAAATCGTGAACTGAGCCACAATCAAGAGTCAGAAGCTTAACTCACTGAGCCACCCAAGCATCCTCAAATCTGTATTTTAATGATTCCCAAGCAATTTGTGTGTGCCCCACAGCTGTGTTCCCTCTATACTTGCTTGTTCTTCTCTGTAGTTCCACACATGGTGGACATTGAGAAATACAAGTGAAGTGACCTTTTTATTACTCACCCTTCTGAGAAAGGAGAAAAGGAAGAGTTGCAAGGGGAGAAGCAGTAATATTTCAACTGTGGCACATAATTCAGAGCATTAAAGTGGCAATCAGAAAGTACACTTTTCTCCCAAATTCAATAAAAGTTGATTGCTGCATCAATGTTCCAGAAATAATGAACAGATCTGTGCTGGTGACTAAGGTTTTTCTCACTTGGGAGCAACCAGTTCCAGTTTCCACCAACTATAGGTATGTCTTTTATGTCTGCCGCTTTCCACTCTCCCTTCTGCTGCCAACCTCTCAGTCTCCTTCAGTACAATGATCCATTGTATTGAATACTAAACTTCTTTCAGCTCTCAGCACATACCCTGCTTGGTCTCAGTTCCGGATTTTCATGTACGTGTTCCCTGTGTTTGAAACTCTCTTCTGTTCCCTTCCCCGTATCACCCATTCCTAACTGAGTCACAGAACAGAAAACCGCCTTTTGTGGGGAAGCCCTTCTTATCAAAATACTGAATTGTGTGCCCCTGCTCCATGCTCCTCAAGCACTCTACTCTGACCTTCCTCTGGAGGAGTATTTACCAATCACCCTATTACAGTTTTTAGTTAGTTGCTCATCTACTCAACTTTAGCTTCCTGAGGGCTTAGAACCAAGTCTATACTGTTCTCTCTGTCACCCTAACATATTGATGTTACAAGGCATATTGTTGTAACAATAACATTTATTGAGGATGTACCTTGTGTCAAGTTCCAGGCTGAAAACTTCATATACATTATCTTATTTAACTTGCTGATACCCCTAAAGCCTACACTACTCTGCTTCCCTATAGACAATGTTGTTGGATACCATCTGGTAGTCTGATTTCTCTTCTTCCTCTAAAATATCCTTGCTCTTACCCCATCAAAACATAGTCTTTAACTGTGTTTACAAGACCTTAACTTGAGCTTAGCTTGACTTAGCTTAATTTATTTAGCTTACTAGATCCATAGATTCAGTTCCTCATGCTAACATGGTAAATCTAGAAAAAAATTCATATAAAAACATAATTCCCAGAGATATGCACTTTTATGAGGCACACAAACAGAAATAATGCCTTAAACCCAAATAGTGGCAATTTGAGTATCCCAGCTCTACTGTGAGGAAGACATTTTTAGAAATGAAATTCCTAGCACTTCTTTTGTAGGTCATATCTTTGGGGGACCATCTACTCTGCCTATCTGGGAATACAGCCCTTGGTTTGGAGCACTTTTGTCAGTGCTCAGCCTTGATCCAGGACTAACAGGTACCACTGAATAGCTGCATGTCTTCTAACCACAGCAAATTAGAAAAAAAATCAACTGTATTCCTTCATTTATGCTTTAACTGTATTGATTTCCAATGAGACGTTTATCTAAAAAAAAAATCAATGGAAAACTCTACAACTGTCCTAATTACACATAAACTACAGAAGGTTTTGTAATCTGTTATAAGGTACTAAACCACCCACACTCCAGTGAGATCAGGTTGAATGTGAACTGACATCCCAGGTGCTGGGAGTAGACTGTTCTTTACCTTGACACTCAGTCCCTCAGGGCTATCCTTGATGTCAGACCTCCAAAATAATGCCAAGAGCCCCATGGGCATATGTGAGAAAGTTTTATGGTATTGGACTCTAACTTGGCAGTAATGGCATCAAGTCCTTCTGGCTTGAGATGCTTGGCTTCCTCCCTGAGTAGTCAAAGCTGGTGAACCAACAAAGTACCTGGGGAGTAGGGATAGAGAATTGCAAACATGTGACTAAAAATTATTCCTTTGACAGCTTAATACGAGGAGAATTCAAAATACCAGTCTGGAGGTCTTGGGACGTAGAATCAGAAGGGTAGATTATTGAAGGTGGGAAAAGAAGGAGATGCTGGTCTAAGAGTATGGAATCTCTAAGGTCAACCTGGTTCAATACAGGATGGACAATCTCCATGCCTCTACCCTGCCATCTAGTGGTGAGAAGTTACTCTAGCCTGTTATTCAACTGCTGCTCTAATCTCTATTTCCATTCCTTTCATGAAGGGTTTTCCCACTCAATGCCGCATTTACTTCTTAAGGGAAAGCTGTGAACTAGGTAATTTTCTCTGTTTTACTGATAAGGAAACTGAGGCTCAAACAAACTGCATCACTACAAAAGGAGAGAGCTGGTATACATTCCATACTCTGTAAGGCAGTATATACATAGTATATTGGAAAATTCGGCATATTAATTGACTCTCCCACCAAATCCCAGGGTAGGTGAAGTAAAATATAGAAAAAATCTTCACATGGTAACCGAGGAATGTTCTGCTTATATTCTTCACACACAAAACAATCCTGCCAGAAAACTGAAAACTAGTAATGAAACAAAGAAAAACAGTAATCCTCCCCCAAATCAAACAAACGCATAGAAAAAAATGGAAAAATGGTGGTGATATCACCTCAGTGTCAATGATGGTCTAACTAAAGGACAAACATGAGGGTGTAGGAGCTGGGATAACCTTAGATAACTACTAATGCAACTTTTTCACTTTATAGTTGAAGAAAGATAAGAAATTCAAGTAGCTTTCCCCAGTTCCAAGATGAATTATTGTGAGAAACAAAAGTCTATCTCCTCTTCTTTTCTTTGTTTAGCTTTTTGACAAATCAATTACTTGTATTTAAACATTTCTGGAAGGAAGGACAGGTGGAGGGAAAGGGGAAGGAAGAAAGAGAGTGAGAGAGAAATAAACTAAAACTAATTTCTTTCAGTTTGCACTCTGGATAACAGATGAAAACAACAGTACCATAATTAGAGTGAACTGGAACACCTTTGGAAAAGATAGAATTTCAGTTTTATCAGGCCAAGCCCTGTGTTTTTAACTCTCACACTTTGCAATGTATATAAGCACATTTATTACAATGTAATTACATGGGGAAAATGTGGAAACAATCCATTTTCCAAACATTAAGGAATTAGTTACATGAATTATGGTATATCCATTCAATAAAGCTATGCAATCATTTAAATTATACTTTATAAAAATATTTAGAGAAAGAGGAAATTGTTCACAATAAACACTACTGAAAAGGTTAAAGTAACTACACATAATTCCAAGCTTGTATTTTAAAAGTAGATACAATGAAAAAAAGCCAAAATATTAAAAGTGATATCCTCTGAGATGAAATGTTTTAAGTGCTTTTAATTTTCATCTTTATACTGCTCTGTATTTTCTAGATTTTTTCTGAAATGCACATAGATTCTATTTATAATCCTACAAAGAATAAAGTTTAAACTACTGTATGACAATATCCAGTGCTGTCAAAAACATGAAGAAATGAGAGGTACTCTTCTGTGTCCTGTTAAAAACACATATTACAACATTTTAGGGTGCGACTTGACAGTATGACCCAAAATTTAACAAACCACTTTCCTGGGATATTATCCTAAGACAATTTGAAAGACGTGTGTTAGGTTTAAAATATTTGCATATTAAAAAGTAATAAGATACCCAGATCACATGTTTCTTAACAACCCTAGCAGGCTGAACAGCAATCCATAATCAAATATCTTAATGTTTTTTGGCAACCATAAAGTATTGAAGTTGGATAAATTAAGATTATAAACACCTTATGTGAATTCTAGTCAAATTTTGTACATAATAAATTTGCACCAAACATTGTAAAAAAAAATTTTTCTTGTTTACACAGCTTTTTGGATTTCGAAAATACAGACTAGAGAATGTGGCCTCCATATTAAGATATGTCCATCACTGCACTTTTTATTATGTCACTAAAGTATATTACTACTGGATTAGTTAAAAGGAAACTATGGAATATTTGTCTACTGAAATATATACCAGTAGTCATTGGAATAAAAAGATCTTCACAAAATATTTTTGAGTGAAAAATTGGTTGCAAAATGGATTTTGCTTTATTAGGATTTATTATCAGGATTTTTACTTCTAGGATGATGGAGTAGACATACTTTTCCTTATTCCTCATACTAAATAAAACTAAAAACCCTGTACATTATAAATAAAACAAACAAAATAAGACTGAAAAATGCAAAGTTCAGAGTATATTCCAGTGAAGCAAGTCTGGTTCAATAGTTGAAAATCAATCAATATAATCTATAATGTTAGCAGACTAAAGAAAGAAAACAATGCATATTAATTGATTCAGAAGTAGCATTTGACAAAATTTAGCAACAATTCATGATTTTTGAAAAAAAAATCTCAGAAAACTAAGAATAGAGTAACTTCCTAAACTTGATAAAGATTGACAAAAAATGTACTGCTACCATGATACTCGATAGTGAAAGGCTGAATGCTTTACCTCTGAGATCAGGACAAAGGCAAGGATATCCACTCCCAGTACTCTAAGTCAACATAATTCTGGGAGATCTCATCAGTGCAATAAAATGAGAGAAAGAAATAAAAGGTACTCAGATTAGAAAAGAAGAAATAATGTAAAATAATACAGTCACTCTGGAAAACAGTCTAGCAATTTCTTTAGAAACTAAACACGTAACTACCATATGACCCAGCAGTTGCAATCCTGGGTATTTATTCCAGAAAAATGGAGATTTATGTTAAAAGAAAAAACAAACTTGTATACCAATGTTTATGACAGCTTTATTTGTAATAGGCAAGAACTGGAAACAATCCAGACATCTTTCCACAAGTGATTGATTAAACAAATGGTTACATCCATATGCTGGAGTACTACTTAGCAATAAAAAGGAATAAACCATTTCTCTGTGCAACAACCTGGATAAATCTCTACAGAATTATTATGAATGAAACAGCCTACCTCAAAAGGCTACATACTGTATTATTCCATTTATGTAACACTGACAAAATTATAGAAATATAGAACATGTTAATGATTGCCAGGGGTTAAATAGGAAGTGGAGAGTGGAAGGAAGTAGGTGCAACTATAAAAGGGCAATATGAGGTATCCTCCTGGAGATGGAAATGTTCTCTATCTTGACAGCAATGTCAATATCACAGTTGTAATTTGTACCAATTTACAATACGTTGCCATTGAGATAAATAAGGTAAAATGTATCAGGGATCTCTCTGTAGTACTTTTCTCAACTGCATATGAATCTACAATTATGTCAGAATTTAAAAACTTAACTAAAAATGGCTTTAGAATGCATTATGTATGCTTCCAATTACGGAAAATTAAATATATCTGCATACTCATATGTGTAATCAACCGACTGGATGTATGCTCACCAAACTGTTCATAGTAATTGTCCTTGGGTGTGGGATTTCAAGGAATCTTGCTATTTTCTTTTTGAAATTTTAAAATGTTATGGGGGTAATATGCATAATACATAAATATTCATATTGTAAAAAAAAATGGAAGTGGAGATTAAAAGCAAACCTTCTCCCAAATAACTCTTCTCCCAAAAGATAATAATTGTTAATATTTTAGTTTGGATTCTTCTAGATACAACTCTGTAATTCCATACGTATGTGAACATATTTATCTATATATACAATCATATGCAATAAATAGAATTATAGCAGTATTTCTGTTCCTTTATTTTTTTTTCCAGAAATATGACTTGGGGCCACCTGGGTAGCTCAGTTGGTCTAGCTTGAGCATCTGACTTGGTTTCAGCTCAGGTCATAATCTCATGAATTGTGGGATCGAGTCCTGTGCTAGGCTCTGGGCTCACTGGAGAGTGAATCCGTTTGAGGATTCTCTCTCCCTTTCTCCCCCTCACCCTCTTGGTGCTCTCTCTCACTCTTTCACTCTAAGAATGAATAAATAAATAATTTTAAAAATATATGACTTGAAGATATTTCTATGTCTAAAAACACTCAAAACTATGTGATTTTTTAAATCAGAACATAGTTGTCCATAATCAATTAGTCCGTATAGATTAGATTATTGTCCATTTTTAAAATGATAAAAAATGCCATATACAGATTCTTGCATATCTTTTCAGAGATATAAAAATATTTCCATAGGATAAATTCTTTGAGATTAAAGTGCTAGAACAAAGTATATATTCATTTTAATATTTGAAAGAAAATACCAAATTTCCCTCCCAAAAAACTAGACAAAATATATACCTTCCAACAGCATATGAGAATATATCTTTCAAAATATACTAACAATAAAAATGCAAAAAGAAATTACATTAAGGTATTTTTTTCACCCTCCAACAAGACAAAAAATAACTTGGCATCATTCACTTCCCTCCTACCCTGCCCCCACCAGTTCTGCCAGCATCCATGTTAGAATCATCTGTGGCTTGAATTACAGATTGGTATTATTTTTGTTATATGCACAAACTTTTAGATTTTACTAGATTTGTGGGTACCTTTGTTCTCCAGTGTTACTTGCATCCCTTGTCCTCCTCTTTCTTTTACTTCCTTTTGTTTTTACTAGAATACAGCCTCAAGTAATTCTTTCAAATGGAATCTGTGGGCGGAAAAATTTCTAAGCATGTCCAAAAATATCCTCAGCCTTCACTCATGAATGCTACTTTGATTGGGAATAGAATTCTAAGTTTAAAATAATTTTGTCTCAGAATTTTAAAGACCTTATTTTTTTGTTTATTATATCCAGTATTGCTTAATAAAAGCCTGGTGATAATCTGATTTTCACTCATTTGTGTTTAAGCTGCTGTCTGTGAAAGCTTTGAAACATCTCCTGTCCTTGGAGATCTAACATTTCACTAGTGTCTACTTGCCGGTCTCTTTTTATACATCCTGTTTGGTATTGCATGGTCCTTTCCACCTAAAGCCTTATTGTTTTCTCCAGGTCTGGAACATTTTCTCCCCTTATTTAACTGATTCTTTTCTCCCATCTATTCTCTCCTTACTTTCATGGGGTATTTCTATTATATGGATATGGGTATTCAAGCTCTATATTCTATTCCTTTCAATGTTTTTCTCATAGTTTCTGTAGTAGACAAAGTAAGGTCCCCGACTCCCTACCAAAGAGGTCCACAGAGTGCTATCTAGAATCTACAAACATGTGTCCTTACATGGAAAATAGGACCCTGCAGTGATTAAGTTAAAGATCTTGAAATGGGATGATTATCTGTGATTATCTGAGTAGAATCTAGGTATTCATAAGAGTTTTTCAAAGAAAGAGACAGTTGTACCAGAGCCAGAGAAGATGTGACAATGGAGGCATAGATCAGAGACAAAAGGAGAGAAAGATTTGAAGATGTCATCTTGTTGGCTTTGAAGACACAGGAAAGGACCACAAGGCAAGAAGGCAGGTGCTCTCTAAAAGCTGAGAAAGGGACACCTGGGTGGCTCAGTCGTTAAGCATCTGCCTTGGGCTCAGGTCATGATCCTGGAGTTCTGGGATTGAGCCCCCCATCAGGCTCCCTGCTCGGTGGGAAACCTGTTGCTCCCTCTCTCACTCCCCCTGCTTGTGTTCCCTCTCTAGCGGTGTTTCTCTCTGTCAAGTAAATAAATAAAATCTTAAAAAAAATAAAAATAAATAAAAGCTGGAAAAGATTGTCTCCTAGAGCTCCCAAAAGGAATGCAGCCCAGCCAACACCTTGATGTTAGGGCTCTGACCTCCAGAACTGTTAGGTAATAATACATTTGGGCTATTTTAAACCACAAAGTTTGAGACCCTTTGTTAACAGCAGGAATAGGAAACTAAAACCCTTTCTAATAAACTTTTATTATTCTGCATTGCATAATACAGGAATACTTGCTTGACATCTTTTGGTTTTCAGATCTGTCCTTTCAGCTATTTACCCTATCAACGGAAATGCTGTGTTTTGATAATGACTGTTTCTATTTGCAAAAATTCTAACTGGTATCCCTCCCTTTAGGGGATACTTTTTCTTTTATGGATGCATTATCCTTTCAAATCTAAGAATATTAATTGTGCTTATTATTAAGTTTCTTTGTTGCTCTGTTATCTTCATTTCCTCAGTGTTAGTTTCTCTACTTGTGAATCTGGTTGCTCCTGTGAAACTGTGTGTCACCCAGATAATCGCTCTAGTTACTCTAGTCTGTCTGGATGATTGTAAGGGAAGAACACTAAAGACAACTTGACTGTGTGAGTATGTTTACCATTGGTGGTAAGGAAGTTTTTCTCCTAGACCATGAGGTGACTAATCATCAGAGTAGAAGGCAGTCAATATGCTACGCTTGCTGGGGCTTCCTCACAGACCCAGTCTTCGCCCTTCCCTGTGAGACAGCCTAATTATCTGGACTCCCACCCTCTTCAAAACACTACCCTTCTGTCTATCTTGGGGCAGATTCTAGAATAAGTTTTTTCCCTTTTTCATTATTTTGTAGGTTGTGTCTGTGTGTATGTGTGGGCACACTTGCCTATTTGGGTCCTAGTCTTCTTCTTCTGGTCTTGTGATCACCTGGGTCATTCAGCATTCACTTCTATTTAGCCTCCTGTTTCTAATTCAAACGCAAAGCTTATGAAATTTGACTTGCTTCATTGTGCTCAATGTAAGGTATGTAAATCTCTATTTTATTCTAATTAAAGAATCTTCTATAACATGGACATTTGTACTGATGATTTACCATTGTTCCCAATTTGAAAAGGGAGTCCCTTAGAGCTCAAGAGGCACCTCTTTGCCTTGTAGATTCATGGAGAAAACAAGAGTGCATGAAGCTCTGACAATGCATACCTGGAAGAAGTCTTTTCAGCCATATCCTGAAGTCAGTCTTAAAACTATCCTGTTGTCAATGTGAACTGGGTTAAATTAGAGAGGGAGATGAAGCATGAGACTTTGGCCTCTGAGAAATTAACTGAGGGTTTTGGAAGGTAAAGGGGTAGAGGGATGGGCAAGCCTGGTGGTGGGTATTGAGGGCACGAATTGCATGGAGCACTTGGTGTGGGGCATAAACAATGAATCTTGGAACACTAAAATCTAAAATAAATTATTACTAAAAAATCTCTATAAAAATATTCTACTGTAATGTTTAAAGATAAAGGTGTCAGTAATTAACTTCAAAAATAAATGAAAAATAAATCCATAATAAATATCATTATACTACTCTGTTCGAATTTGATATAAATCCCAGAACTCTCAAATCACAGACCTGGAAGAAATGTTAAAGCAACTAATTTGAGACCCTCATTTTACAAGTGAAGAAACTAAATCTCTTACAGTTTAAGTGATTTTCAAAAGAAATAAAGTCTTTGTCTATAGACCCAGAATGGTTAACCCTAAACCACTGTGCTTCTATGGTAAATTGTTTAGAGTTCTCTTTACCTAACATCACCTAGATATTTGGTAGCATCACCCAAGTAATTTCCTGTTTAAGCTGAATTATCTGATTTGCTATTGTATTCTAAATACAGAAGGAATAGATTAGCCGCACATTCTATCCTCCAAAAGTGAGAATGAGCCTCTCCTCTCCCCATGAGTTATAAAAGAAGGCATTGCAATCTAAGTACAATTTCTTTCAAAACAGAGTCTTTTAAAAATGAAACTAAAGCAGGGGATGCCTGGTGGCTCAATCAGTTGAGTGTCCAACTCTTGATCTTAGCTCAGGTCTCTTTTTTTTTTTTTTTTTTTTAAGATTTTATTTATTTATTTAACAGAGAGAAACACAGCTAGAGAGGGAACACAAGCAGAGGGACTGAAAGAGGGAGATGCAGGCTTCCCACCAAGCAGGAAGCCCAATGTGGGGCTCGATCCCAGGTCTCCAGGATCATGACCTGAGCTGAAAGCAGTCGCTTAACCAACTGAGCCACCCAGGGGCCTGTTAGCTCAGGTCTTGATCTCAAGGTTGTAAGTTCACCCCTACACTGGGCTCCACAGATGGAAGGAAGGAAGGAAGGAAGGAAGGAAGGAAGGAAGGAAGGAAGGAAGGAAGGAAGGAAAGAAGAAAGGAAGGAAGGAAAGAAAGAAAGAAGGGAAAAAGAGATGGAGGGAGGAAGGGAGGAAACTTTACACTCTGGGCTACAGTACTCTAGTAAAACCTCAGTATTCACAAAGCAGTGAAGAGAAGTGAGGCCTGGCCAGGCTACAATCCAACCCTCTCATTCTGAGAGGCCCAGCTTTAGTACTAATAAGCTGGATGACTTTGAGTGAGCCATGTACCTACACTAGGTTTGGTTTCTCCATAGTTTTCAGATTTCATTTTTATTATTATCTGATTTCCTGTAAGATTAAGAAAAAATATTTTAAATTACAGACACATGTAATACTTTCAGCCCAATGAGATACACTTATAAAATGAAAAATACAGGGCACCTGGGTGGCTCAGTCATTAAGCCTCTGCCTTCAGCTTAGGTCATGATCCCAGAGTACAGGGATTGAGCCCCGCATTGGGCTCCCTGCACAGCAGAAAGCCTTTCTCTCTATCCCACTCCCTCTGCTTGTGTTCCCTTTCTCACTATCTCTCTCTCTGTCAAATAAATAGATAAAATCTTAAAAAAATAAAATGAAAAATACAGTAACCTTTCTAAGCAAGGAAACAAAAGATTGTATACCAAGATGTATAAACTTGATTCACAGATTCATGCTACCATCACTCTCCAACCCCCAGAGCTCAAGAATGTCTTCAAATAATCACCCTCACATCAATGTGGGCTTAGCTGGCTTCAGAATCTTATGGTTCACAACCAATTTATGTTGAGGAGAAACATCATAACAACTGGTATTTTTCCAAATGAGGATTAAAATTTTCATTGAGAAATGCTGCAGACACCAGCCAGAGTTACCAGATTTTCCTGAATTGCTAAATGGAAATGAGACCTATTTAGTTATTAAGAATCATTTGAACTTCATATCAAAGTACTTTTTAATTTTTTATTTTGCATTACTTGCTAGCTCCATTTTCACAGAATATTAGAAATAATTTCCTTCACTAAATCCTGGTAATTTAACTCTTTTGCTGTTTGACAGAAATTTTTTTTCTTTCTTTTGCAACTGATGTGAAATTTGCATGACTGATGTTGCTTTCAAATTAAACATCCCATACATAACTATTACAATTACATAGGGTGCAATTATAAATGTCAAAGCTGCAGCTGGCTTCCTCCTCTTCCTTTCAACTAAAGAAAAATCACTGAGCAATACCAGTGGGATAAAGCTTCTGCCAAGGTCTCCGGGACAAGAACTATGTATTACAAGCGAATCAAGCATGCTCTACAATTTTGTGAAATAAATCCTTAGAAAACTCTTAGTTAAGTCCATTTTACTCCCCATGTATGTAATGATGCTTTCATTACAATATATAATAATGGTTTAATCAGTCATCATTTATACCTACTGGTTCGACACTTCAAAAGAAAACTCTTTCAATAAGACCATATGGAAACTTCAGGATGTGACATTAGTTATTTTGAAGAAATATTTACTGGCAAGTTTCTATTTATAGGCTATTTTTAAATGTTCAACTTCTAATAAATAATACATATTAATGCCAACCTTTATATCTTATATATTTATAAGCTGCAAAGTGTATAAATTTCTAATCATTTATGTGTATTATCTTGATTGTGCCACAAAACAATCCACTGATGTAGGTAGGGGAGAACTCTATTCTATAAATGTCACATACAAGGTAATATATGACCATTTTCCAGAGAACAGCATCTGGTCCAGAGGGAGCACAGAGTAACTGTGTTTCATGTCCTCTACAATTTGCTGACAAGGAACAGAACAGGGCTTAGAAGCCAAGTCTTCTAGTCTGCAATGTCATGCTTTCCTCCTGCCTCATAGACTTTATAAATAAGATGTAAACTCCATTAAGAAAGTAGCAACCTAGTCCTAAGGGGGAAATACATAGCCACCCAAGCCTCACTCAAAAAAATTGAAAAATCCCAAATACACCAACTCTCATTACACCTTAAAGAACTGGAAAATCAACAACAAATTAAACCAACCCCACACACAAGATGGGAAATAATTAAGATTAGAGCAGAGATCAATGAATTAAAAACTAGAGATAAAGTAGAACACATCAACGAAACTAGAAGCTGGTTCTTTGAAAGAATTAATAAGATCTATAAACCATTGGCCAAACTAATCCAAAAGAAAAGGAGGAAGACCCAAATTAATAAAATTATGAATGAAAGGGGAGAGATCTCGACTAACACCAAGGATATAGAAACAATCATCAGAAATTGCTATCAACAATTATATACCAATAAGTTTAACAACCTGGATGATATGGATGCATTCCTGGAAACCTATAAACTTCAAAGACTGAAACAGGAAGAAATTGACAACATGAATAGACCAATATCTAGTAATGAGATTGAAGCAGTGATCAAAACCTCCCAAAAAACAAGAGCCCAGGACCTGACGGATTCCCTGGGGAATTATACCAAACATTCAAAGAAGAAATCATACCTATTATCCTGAAGCTGTTTCAAAAAATAGAAACAAAAGGAAAACTTCCAGACTCTTTCTATGAAGTCAGCATTACTTTAATCCCCAAACCAGGCAAAGACCCCATAAAAAAGGAGAATTTCAGACCAAAATCTCTGATGAACATGGATGCCAAGATTCCTAACAAGATCCTAGCTAATAGGATCTAACAGTACAGTAAAAAGATTATCCACCATGACCAGGTGGGATTTGTCCCTGGTATGCAAGTGTGGTTCAACATTTGCAAATCAATCAATGTGATAGAACAAATCAATAAGAGAAGAGAGAAGAACCACATGGTCCTCTCAATTGATGGAGAAAAAGCATTTGGCAAAATACAGTATCTGTTCCTGATTAAAACTCTTCAAAGTATAGGGATAGAGGAGTAGAAGGAACATTCCTCAATCTCATAAAATCTATCTATGAAAAACCCAAAGTGAATATCATTCTCAATGAGAAAAACTGACAGCCCTCCCATTGAGATCAGGAACAAGACAAGAATGCCCACTCTCACAGCTATTGTTCAACATAGTATTAGAAGTCCTAGCAACAGCAATCAGAAAATAAAAAGAAATAAAAGGTATTCAAATTGGCAAAGAAGTCAAACTCTCTCTCTTCACAGATGACATGCTACTCTATGTGGAAAACCCAAAAGACTCTACCCCCAACTACTAGAACTCATACAACAATTCAGTAATGTGGCAGGATACAAAATCAATGCACAGAAATTAGTGGTATTCTTATACATTAACAATGAAAATATAGAAAGGGAAATCAGAGATACGATTCCATTTACTATAGCACCAAAACCCATAAGATACCTAGGAATAAACCTAACCAAAGTAGTTAAGGATCTGTACTTGAGGAACTACAGAACACTCATGAAAGAAATTGAAGAAGACACAAAAAGATGGAAAAGCATTCCATGCTCATGGATCGGAAAAATAAACATTGTTAAAATGTCTATACTGCCCAGAGATATCTATACTTTCAATGCCATCCTAATCAAAATTCCACTAACATTTTTCAAAGTGCTGGAACAAACAATCCTAAAATTTATATTGGAACCAGAAAAGACCCCAAATTGCTAAGGAAATGTTGAAGAAGAAAAACAAAGCTGGGGGCATCATATTACTTGATTTCAAGTTTTATTGCAAAGCTGTGATCACCAAGACAGCATGGTACTGGCACAAAAACAGACCAATGGAACAGAATAGAGAGTCCAGAAATGGACCCACAACTCTATGGTCAAATAATCTTTGACAAAACAGGAAAAAATATCAGTGGAAAAAAGACAGTCTCTTCAATAAATGGTGCTGGGAAAATTGGACAGCTACGTATAAAAGAATGAAACTAGACCATTCTCTTACACCACACACAAAGGCAAACTCAAAATGGATGAAAGACCTCAATGTGAGACAGGAATCTATCAAAATCCTAGAGCAGAACATAGGCAGTAATCTCTTTGACATCAGCCACAGCAACTTATTTCAAGACACCTCTCCAAAGGCAAAGGAGACAAAACAGAAAATGAACTTTTGGGACTTCATCAAAGTAAAAAGCTTCTGCACAGCAAAGGAAACAGTCAACAAAACAAAGAGGCAACCCACGGAATGGGAGAGGATATTTGCAAATGACACTACAGACAAAGGGCTGATATCCAAGATCTATAAAGAACTACTCAAACTCAACATCCAAAAAGAAGATCATCACATCAAAAAATGGGCAGGAGACATGAAGAGGCACTTCTCCATAGAAGATATACAAATGGCTAACAGACACATGAGAAAATGTTCAGCGTCACTAGCTATCAGGGAAATTCAAATCAAAACCACAGTGAGATACCACCTTACACCCGTCAGAATGGCCGAAGTTAACAGGACAGGAAAGAACAAGTGAAGGAGGCTGTGGAGAAAGGGGAACCCTCTTACACTGTTGGTGGGAATGCAAGTTGGTGCAGCCATTTTGGAAAACAGTGTGGAGATTCCTTAAAAAATTAAAAATAGAGCTACCATATGACCCTGCAATTACACTATTGGCTATTTACCCCAAAGATACAGATGTAGTGAAAAAAAGGACCATATGTATCCCAATGTTCATTGCAGCAATGGCCACAATCTCCAAACTGTGGAAAGAGCCGAGGTGCTCTTCAACAGATGAATGGATAAAGAAGATGTGCACCATATATGCAATGGAATATTATGCCTCCATTAGAAAGAATGCATACCCAACTTTTGTAGCAACCTGGACTGGATTGGAGGAGAGTATGCTGAGTGAAATGAGCCAAGCAGATAAAGTCAAGTATCATATGGTTTCACTTACTTGTGGAGCATAAGGAGTAATATGGAGGACAGTAGGAGAAGGAAAGGAAATGGGAAGTGGGGTAAATCGGAGAGGGAGATGAAACATGAGAGACTTTGAACTCAGAAACAAACTGAGGGACTTGGAGGGGAGGGGTTGGAGAGGTGGCTGAGCCTCGTGGTGGGTATTGAGGGCATGTACTTGCCTGGAGCACTGGGTGTGGGGCATAAATAATGAATCTCGGAACACTGAAAAAATAAATAAATATTAAAAAAGAAAAAAAGAAAAAAAGTATCAACAGCCAATCTCTCTACCGGGCGAGAGAGGGCTGTCACTGGCCCTCAGAGGACCATGCCGCCATCGCCAGGAGCTTTATGAGGGGAAAGGAAGCAAAATTGTTTCTCCCCTATAAGCACC
Source organism: Spilogale gracilis (assembly GCA_004023965.1). NCBI lineage: Eukaryota > Metazoa > Chordata > Mammalia > Carnivora > Mephitidae > Spilogale > Spilogale gracilis. Next base: position 45,334 of record PITA01008698.1, read on the forward strand.
TTCAAGTTTGATATAAAAGTGAGAAGAAAATGAAGAAAATGTGCTCTCTCATAGCAAGTACCCAGGTTCCCTATGGCTGTCTTTTATTCCTCCCCTCTATTATGGAAACTTTCAAACATACAAACAAGTAGAGAAGGGTAGCATAAAAAAACCCTCATGAGCCATCGTCCAAATTTAATCATTGCCAACATCTCCTAATCTTTTTTTTTTTTTTTTTTTCCTGAAACGTGGTGTTTATGTGGCTCTGGCTGATGTCTCCAGATGGCTGGCAGTGTGATTTCCACAAACTCAAGTCACTGGACTGTTGGAGCCATGGCTGGAGAGGGAGAAAGCAGGACTCTCATACCTCTTATTTCCTGCCCCACCTCCAAGTCAGAGGACAAATTTACTTCAGGTCTCAGGACCAAAAAATATACAGAAGATGTACTACTTCTAAATATACCAGTCTCCTTAACATGGTTTATTTTGCTTCTAGTATTCTGCTTTAAATTACACTCAGATCTAAATGTGTCCTCCTCTTCTCTTTGGAGTTAACAAAGATTTTGCATTCCTTTCACAACGAGAATGTCAACTTTTATAAAATAACTGTATATGAAATATGTATTGCTTTTCCTCACAAATTCCAAGGTTTTTCTGACAGTTAAAAAAAAGCTATGCTAAATGTAGGCAAAATGGTGGTTTCACAAATTATAATAATTTAAAACAACAGAGAAGGAATGTAACGTGAGGATCAACTAAAAATTTCTTTTTAATTTAAAATTTTTTGAAAGTCCACAATTGCTTACATTGGCAGGAATAAATATCGATCTTAAGTTCTTAATATATGAATAAACTCATCACTGAAACTATGTGGGTTTTCTTTCTTCTGCTAAACTTTGTGTTCTTATAATAAAATAAAATAGTTGCTACATAAACAGCAAATACTGAAATATTAAGTAATAGTGGCACTTGACACACATCTGTGACCACTTTCTGATGTCATACTCAGCATTCAGGGGGTGCTTTTATCCAACAAGTGAAGTTTCTTTCAGCAGCACTTTCCCAGATCCTTAAAGTACTTTGAAAATTGGTAGCACCAAAACAATGGCATTAGTTGTTTCTGACTCAAGTCCCCTCTTCACAAGAAGAACAACTGACAACCATTTAAGAATAAGACACTAATAAGAGAATCCTAGAATATGCAGGTGAGACTGAAGCAGCCACTGTGCACCACAGAGACCAAGACAGCCTGCATTAGAGGGGTAAGAGGAGTGGCCCCACATTGGCAGCACTGCCCTCCCACAGACTAGAGCCACACCACATGGAGAGTTTCCCCAGAGCCTCTGGTTCCTTCAGTGTTGAAAAAGAACCTGTGAGGACAACCAGCTACCAGATAGCATCATAGGGGCAATTTAGGGGCATTGCAGGAGCCCCTACTCTGATCTCACATCAGAGGGATTGCAGCAGAATCTACAGGGCTCAATCACTGGGAATCTAACTGCAGCAGAGAAGTAGGGGAGGAGCTTGCAACAGCCAGCACATGGATCTTGGCAAAACAAATTCATACTTGCAGTGCCCAAGTAGTAATCCCAAGCAGAGGCTTTGCTCCTCTCCAGAACCAAATCAGTAGTGCACTATCTCCAGGGAATGTGGCAGTGCTCAGATCTGCCCAATTTAGATCTTCAAACAAGGAGTTTTGGCATCCCTAGATTGCCCACACCCAGGTAAGATGCTGAATCACAACCCCAATTCCCCCACTTTGAAGACTGTCTCCCAGTCCCATCTGACCAGAGAGGCTGGAGACAGCTCCTAGAGGTTGTGCGGCCCAGCAGTTCTTGAGTGAGAGATGAGCAGAACAAAGCCTTTGGCCCTGTATGGTCAGGGATCTTGGAGTGTAAATTGGCTCGAATTAAGACAAGAAACAAAGAGCTGTATTGGCTTTAGAGCTGCTTCTCCTGCTGTGTGCAGGAAGGGTATCTAATCCAGAGCCCTGCTCATCCCTAAATACAGACTTCAGCCTCTTCCACCAGGGAACCTAACCAGAGCACAGAGGAAGCTTCATGGCCTATTCAATAGTATATGCACAGTGGCACTTCACAGAGAGCACTATCTGTGGCTTCTCTCCTCTATAGACCAAAGCTGGTGGCTTCATCTGACCATATGACCAGAGAATTCAGTGCACACACTGGACTGAGTTGGGTGCCCAAAGAATGAGCTGTAGAGGCCCTGGGTTTTGTCCTGCTACCCTGTCAGGACAGGGAAGATAATTCATAACCCCAGCTACTGACTATATACCCAGGCCCAAGTACTTAGTAAACCTGACCAGAGACTCCAGGCAACCACAGAACCCATCCTAATAGCCTTATTAGGTTAAGGAACCAAACCAGCAGTCCTTTTGACTGTCCTCAGCTAGCAGCACAACCCCAACCCTAAGCCTGAGCAGTTGCCTCACCCAAAAATAGACCTTAATAGAAACCCCACCTGCCCAAGAATAATACCAGCAGACACACCTAGAACCCAAACTGAGCTGACTGATGAAAAATTTCTCTGCTAAATCAAACTATAAAGTCTGGAAGAGGAACCTGTTTACTCAGATGAACAGATACCAACATAAGAAATTAGGAATCACAAAAAATCAGGTCAATACAATACCAACATAAACTAAGAAAGCTCCAATAATGGCTGAAAACTTCCCAACCTGGGAAGATCTATGAGGCCCAAAAGACCTCAAATGGGTTGAACTTAAATGTTGAGATACATTATAATTAAGGATCAAAACTAAAAGTCAAAGAAAGAATTTGAAGAGCAGCAAGAAAAAAGAGAGAAGTTACATACACGGGAATCCCCATAAAACTATTGGTGGATTTCTCAACAGAAACTTTTTGGGCCAGGAGAGAGTGAGATGACATTTTCAAAATACAGAACGAAAATAATTGTCAGCCAAGGACTCTAAACTTGGTGAAGCTGTCCTTTAGACATGAAAAGGGATAAAGGCTTTTCTAAACAAAAGCTGAGGGAGTTCATTATTACCAGACCTAACTTACAAGATATGCTAAAAGAAGTTCTTTGAGTGGAAGTAGAAGAATTTAATTAACATCATAAAACATAAAAAGGGAGTGTAAATTCCACTTGAGTAATGGTAAATGTAGTGTCATTGAGATTTTGTAGTACAGTTATAGTAGTACATAATTTATTTAAATTCACTTAATTAACTTAAAACTCTAGTTTAAAAAGGCTAAAAAAGGAACATAGTAAAAATAACCATTACAATAATCTGTTATAAGTCATACAATATTAAAAAAAAACATGTAAATGTAACAGCAGTAACTGAAAATGTGACAGGGAATAAAAGTATAAAGTTTATGAATTCAATTGAAGTTAAGCTGTTATCAGTTTAAAATAGGGTGTTATAAGTTTAAGCTATTTAATGTTAGGCTCATGGTAACCATAAGGGAAAATCCTATAATAATTACATGAAAGAACATAATAAAAAAGTCAAAACATACTGATACCAAAAGACATCAACACACACACAAAGACAGCAGGACAAAAACAAAAACAAAAACAAAAACAAAAAAACAAAACAAAAAAAAAACCAAAAAAAAACAAGCAACAGTGGATCTATAAGAAACCACCTGAAAACGATTATCAAATGGCGGTAGTAACTCCTTACCTATCAATAATTACTTTAAATATAACAAGATTAAATTCTCCAGCTAAAAGATACATAATGGCTGAATGAATAATAATAATAAAAAAACCCCACAAGATCCACAATATACTGCCTATAAGAGGCTCACTTTAGCCTTAAAGACACACATAGACTGAGAAAGAAGGAGGGAAAAAGATATTTCAAACAAATGGTAACCTCCTCCTGCCCCCAGGGAGGGAAATAGACTTTAAACTAAAAATGGTAAGAAACAAAGAAGGTTATTGTATAATGATAAAGGAGTTAATACAACTAGAATTATAATAAATGAAAATATTTATGTGCCCAATATTGACAAACCCAAAAATATAAAACAAAACCAACAGAGCTAAGAGAAAAAATAAATAGTAATACTATAATAGTCAGAGACTTTGATACCTTACTCTCAAGAATGGATAGATTATTCATACAGAGAATCAATAAGGAAACAGTGGATTTGAATAACAATATAGGCAAAATGAACCTAACAGAAATATACAGAAAATCCTAGTGAACAACAGCAAATACACATTCTTCTCAAGTGCACATGTAACATTTTCTAGGAGGGACTATACGTTAGGCCATAAAATAAGTCTTAGCAAATTCAAGAAGACTGAAATCATGCCAAGTATCTTCTCTGATCACAATGGCATGAAACTAGAAATCAGCAACAGGAAAACTGGAAAATCCACAAACACATGAAAATTAACAACACTCTCCAAAACAACAAAAGAACCAAGAAGAAATTAAAAGGGAAATATAAAAGTTTCTTAAGAGAACTGAAAATGGCCTCTTAACATACAAATAGAAGCAGAAAAAAGAAGTTTTGTTTGTTCAAGAAAGAGAACATGTGCTGGCATGCATGCACCCGTGTGGGGGAGGGGAGGACAGAGAGGGAGAGAGATAATCTTAAGTTGACTCCATGCCCAGCATGGAACCTGACATGGGACTCCATCTCAAGACCCTGGGATCATGACTGGAGCCAAAATCAGAAGTCTGATGTTTAACCAACCAACTGAGCCACTCAGGCACTCTGCAGCAAAAGCAGTTCTAAGAGGGAAATTCATTGCAATAAATAAGTACATTAAGAAGCAAAAAAGACTTCAAATCATCGACTTAACTCTATGCCTTAAAGAACTAGATAGAGGAGCAAACTGAGCCTAAAGTTACGAGAAAAATGGAAATAATAGCAATTAGAGTAGAAATAAATAAAACAGAGAACAGTAAAACAATAGAAAAGATTAACCAAACTATGAGTTTGCTCTTTGAAAAGAGAACCAAAATTGACAAATCCTTAATTAAACTAACCAAGAAAGAAAAATGAAAGGACCCAGGTCAAAAAAAATATAAATGAAAAAGGAGACATAAATGATACCACACAATTTCAGAGGATCATAAGATGTTACTATGAACAACTATAGGCCAACAAACTGGACAATTTAGAAGAAATGGAAACATTTTTAGAAACATACAACTTACCACGACTGAATCAGAAAGAGTTAGGAAATCTGAATAGGCCAATTAAGAGTAAGAAGATTGAGTCAGTAATCTAAGATCTCCCAATGAAGAAAATCCCAGGAACAAATGGCTTTACTGGTGAATTTACCAAACATTTAAAGATTCAACACCAATCTTCTCAAACCCTTCCAAATAATTGAAAAGGAAGGAACATTCACAAACTCATTTTATGAGACCAGCATTATCCTGATACCAAAACCAGAAAAGAGGGTACTAATAAAGAAAATTATAAGCCAATATCACTGATGAATATAGATGCAAAAATTCTCAGTAAGAAACTAGCTAACTGAATTCAACAGCATGTGATGGAGTGGTATTTATCCATGGGGTGCAAGTATGGTTGAACATCTGGATATCAATCAATGTGATACATTGTGTTGATAGAATAAAAGAATCATATTATCTTAGTAGATACAGAAAAAAAACATTGATAAAATTCAGCATTCATATATAATACATTCATACACAATAAAAACTCTTAAATTAAGCATAGCATAAACATACCTCAATGTAAGAAAGACCATATATGACAAGTCCACAGCTAGCATCATATTCAAGGATGAAAGGTTGAAAGCTTTTCTGCTATGATCAGAAACAAGACAAGGGTGTCCACTCTCACTACTCTTTTCAATTAAAAGTCCTAGCTAGAAAAAACAGACAAGAAAAAGAAATAAAAGATATCAGAATTGGAAAGGAAGAAGCAAAATTGTCTCATTTGCAGATGACATGATTTTATATGTAGAATAGATATGCTACATAGATGATACATAGATAGATAGATACAGATATAGATACACATAGGTAGAACACATATCAGTTAAGCACACAGAGCCTATGTGATCAACTGTACTGCCTAGTTTTGGAAAGTTTCCACTGAGTTGGGATGTCTATCCAAAGCTTGTCCCAAAGAAGGGATGGATTTCTGTATTTCTGGCAGGTGACAAAGATGGGATCCACTTGGTGTCATCTCATTTCTCTCACGCTGACGGTATACAAATGGGGATGTAGGAATGTTTTCTTGCTTTGTAGTAGAAAAAACTCAGGCACTGGAAAGTCAAGTCATTCATGAAAGACCGTGCAATTTTTTAATGCCTAAGCAGGTGACTGATCTGAGCCTCCTCAGTCTTGGGCTCAGTGTCCTTTGCATCTGATAACTCCGTATTTCTCCAGCCTCCCCAATTCAGTCAATAATTCATTAAACACTCCTTGTTCTACAAGAACTATGCATCCCTTATTTTAAGACAAAGTTAGGAGACTATAGCCTAGAAATTTCCCTCTTATCCAATCCATGATGTAAGTGGGTAGGGAGAGGGAAATAATGCTTTAGATCCCTAAAACCAAATTCTTTTACTTATATAAAAACTGTTGTTCTATGACTTCTCAGCTTTTCCCTTACCAGACCAAATGGGCACAAATTATTTATGCTTTCCTCTTCAAATGTAATTCTAGACAGTTTAATTCTTTTCATAACTTTCTTCTGAAGTCTTTCCAAAGTTCCTACATGTTTCTGAAATAGTGGGCTCCAAAACAAAATTATGATAAAGGTCTGACTAATGTCTGACTAATGTTCCTTCTAGGAAAATTAATGAGCTTTTTTTTTAATCAAACTGTTTTGTGGATGACAAAAACCACTAACTTGCCTTAACTTATAAAAATATGTGAAAATTTATCTTTTGTTGATTCATGTCTAGTTTGTCATCAGTTACAAGCCTTTGCTTCTATTTTCTTTTTTTTTTTTTAAGATTTTATTTATTTATTTGACAGAGAGAGATCACAAAGAGGCAGAGAGAGAGGAGAAAGCAGGCTCCATGCTGAGCAGAGAGCCCGATGTGGGCCTCGATCCCAGGACCCTGGGATCATCACCTGAGCTGAAGGTAGAGGCTTAACCCTCTGAGCCACCCAGGGGCCCAGCCTTTGCTTCTATTTTCAAACATAGCCAATGTACAATAATTAGTGAATATGGATTTAATTATTATTTTTTATGATCTTCTGTCCTTCGACTCTCTTTTTGACTAGTTATGTGTTTGTTTCTGCTTCTTGACATTACTGTTCAAGATTCCAGTGACCCATGCTGTCAGTGAATTTAATGCATATGCACTGCATACACTTGGCCATCATTCAAATCACTGATGAAAGTATTAAATGTGTCTTCTTGTCAATCATGTTGACATGACTACTCACATAAGTCTAACACATTGTGCATGTCCACAGATATATGAGTTACTGCCAAGTATACAAATACTGTTGAGAAAATGCAGAACAATAAATATTAGTCTTTAAAAATGGTGTTGTTAAGGAAGTAAATGTTGTCATCACAACTGGCTAGGAAATCTCTTTATTCATAAATATGGGCATGTCTGAAAAGTACTGTGAAACTTCCCATTAAATATGATGGACAAGCTCATGCTCAGTCATTAAACTTACTAAAGTGATATATATATAGATAGATAGATACAGATATAGATACACATAGGTAGAACACATATCAGTTAAGTGTAAAGTGATAAAACAAAAATCTATAAGTACTAAGAGAATAGAAGTCTACAGTGAAACAAAAAAGTGAAAATAACAACGCCTTAACAGACCCAAGAATGTAGACTCTAAAAAAAACATGGCACCTAAAATAGTACAACTTTGTGGCTTGCAGATACTGCTAGACAAGAAAGTAGAAGTAGAACTAAATATTGCTGCAGATGTAAGAAACAATTAAACCACCAGATCTCTGACAATTCTCTTCCATGCAAGACTGAAGATTTCTCTGAAAAATTCTGTGAAGCCGGGCACACCAGGCACAGGGCACCCTTATTGTTGGCAGTGAAGATTCTGATCTCCAGACAAAGGTCCAAGAAACTCTTCCTTGGGGAACCTGGGTGCCCAAGAAAAAATGGTCTACAAGTACTGACACTGAAGTTCTCCATTGAAATGATCTGGTTCAACCACCTGACAATAAACAAGATGGACAAGACCCACCTACAGGCACAAAGCTTCAATTAGCACTTGAATAGTTCGCCCAACAGCCAAAGATTTGGCCACCAGCCAATATGCACAGGCCTTTGAAGAAAGTCTCTAATGTGTAAAACAGAAGCTTGAACTAACAGAAATAAGTGACTTGAAGGAAAGACAGACTATGAACTAATGAAATTCTATCATTAATGACTCCAAGGAGCTAACGAAAGAGTTGGCTTCATGAAATAATGAAGAACATGATGATCCTTTAAATTCCAAATATAAAAAGAAACCTTGGAAATTAAAAACATGATAGTATAAATGAAAACTCAATAGGGGAGTTGGAGGCTAACATAGAGGAAAGTTTCCAGAAAGTAAATCAAAAAGACAAAGAATAGAAAATAGAGGAAAAGTAGAAGATAAAATTAAATGACAAATAGAAAAATACTCAATATTCAATCATAAGAGCCCAAGAAAGAGAGAAGAATGAAAATAATAGGAGAAAATATTAATGAAGTAACCCAAGAAGTTCCTCATATAAATTTTTAGATTAAAATGACTTAGTAAGTTCCCAGGACACTGGATGAAAATAAACCCACATTATGACATTTTTATAATGTCAGACAGGACAAACTGAAAATTATAACAATCAAACTTCCCAAAGTATTCAGATAATTCTTTTTAAATTAATAAATTAAACTCTTATCTGTATTAAATAGTTTCTATTCCAATAATTCTTAAAATATTCATTCCTTACACATTTTTGTTTGTTTGTTTTTAAGATTTTATTAATGTAGTTGTCAGAGAGAGAGAGAGGACAAGCAGGGAGAATAGCAGGCAGAGGAGGAAGCAGGCTCCCCACTGAGCAGGAAGCCCAATGAAGGACTCTAACCCTACTGGATCCCAGAACCCTGAGGTTATAACCTGAGCCACCCAGACATCCCAGTCTCTTACACTTTTTAAAGCTCAAAATCACCAAGTAAATGTATCAGGTTCTCTTAAACATTGCAGTTATGTTAAATAACAGATTATCTTGAGCTTAACACAAAAGCACTAATATTTTAGGTTTGACTGATTTTATTATCTGTGTTTTTAACTTAAAATTGTACCACAGTTAAGTCACTGAACCATTTTAGGCAGAGAATATTATTGTCTCACACAGGTTGAAGTTATTGGATTGAAACTATAGAGTCTGATACCCTATGGAGCAGAGAAATAATCATACCAGGATGATTCTACCCAAGACCACCCATATTGCTGCTAATTCCTTCCATAGTTAATTAGATTCAACAAATCTCAATGCTCCTTAATTGGATTTGGATTCTTTTCATCCTTTGTCCAATTTTGATGATATCTTACTTCTATTATACATTCATCTAGTTATTATCATTTTATCCATCACATTCTCTAGTCATTCTTAAGAAAAAACCATAATGTTAATTCATTTTAGTTTATGAAGAGGCTTCAAATCCTGACTCCAATTTCTAGCTCTGTGACACGGACAAGTTGCTTAATTTCTCTGAATCTTAGTTCGTTTTTCAATAAAATGGAAAGGAGACAATATAACTAAGCCCTTTATAGGGTTTCATTAGCACTTTATAAGCTGTAAAAAAGCAATTGTACTGTGATAGGAACTGTTTGCATTATCCAGAAAAAAGCAGGAAGGAATAAAACGAAAGTAAGTTTTCCTACCATATTATTTAGGGATAGGACACATGGAAAAGAAGTCATTGTATTGTGACCAAAATAGGAGATACATTGTAAAATAATGAAAATTATTTTAAAAAATACACAGCATAATGTTTACATCCAAATTATTATAGTCTTCAAAGTACCTTTGTTATATTGCCATTTTCCATAATTGTTTGGCTCATTCATTTCAGAGTGCATAATACATTTTGCTAATATCCACAATGCTGATAATTCTTGTTCCTTGAGGGTGAATTCAGTTCTAAAAATAAGTCACTTGAACACAGTTATTCATTGCCTGGGGACAAACTGGGGACCAATTTACATGGTGTATTCTACAACTGTGAAAAAAATAAATGTAGAAACTCTGTATAGATATGATATGATCTCCAAGATTTTCCTTAATAAAGTAAGTTGAAGAATTGTTTATGAGCATATTCCCATCTATGTTGAAAATACAAGAGAAGTAAAGACACATATTTATTTGTATTTACTTAAAATATGTCTGAAAGTGTGTCCATGAAAGGAAAACTTTGGTAGCTTCTGGGTTACAGACTCATGTAAATGTATTTACTATTAATGAAATCAGGGGCATTTTTTGCTCTTTTGTTTTGTTTTACAAATAAAGTCTGAAGAATAAAGTGAAGAAAGCAAGCTGAATAATATTTATGAATGAAACTGAAAATAAGGAAATGAAAACAATTTCCTTATGAAACCCACAAATTAATTCTTCATGGGCAACTTACAAGTTAATTTTTGGAAAAAATTTGATATCTTCCCTTGATAAAATGATGACAATACATACTTTGGATGTATACATTCTAGGATGCTTGTTCTTTTTAACAAGTACAATATTCTCATTACCTTAGGGTCATAGCTTACATATATTAATATATTAAAATAAAGCTAACAGAAGAAAGTAGCCTCTCACTTTTCTATAATTTTATAAATTACTGTTACAAATGCATAAAAGCATGCATTCTCCAAGTAAACAAGTTTTTTCTAATATCAGAATTAGTCTGCTTTTAAAATTCTTGGGGCACCTGGGTGGCTCAATGGGTTAAGCATCTGCCTTTGGCTGAGGTCATAATCCCAGGGTCCTGGGATCAAGCCCCGCATGGGGCTTTGCACTCAGCGAGAAGCCTGAGTCTCCCTCCCCCTCTGCCTGCCACTCTCCTGCTTGTGGGCTGTCTCTTTCTCTCTCTGTGTGTCAAATAAATAAATAAAATCTTTTTAAAATTTTCATTCAGTCATTAATTATGAAAACAGATAAACTTCTGGGAAATAAATAAGAATTCCTTCAAAATTATATTGCTTTTCTGCCGTACTTAGCATTATAGAATACCATTATCAACTTAGTTTTTTGTTTGGGTGTATATGTGTATATTTTTAAAAGATCTGTGTAGTGAGTAATGGAGCTTTCTCTTCCTTTTCACCCTGGGGCTGTCTATGTGTTGATACAGCAGCTAACATTTATAGGTATGTATGTTGTTATACATACATTCCCAGCACACATTTAAAAAGCCACCACATTTAAAACATTAGGACTTGCTATTGGTAGAAAAAAAAATTAAGTGTCATTTAGACTTGCTTTGATACCAAAATTTATCATTACCTTTTTAAAAATTTAGCCTTAGTAAGGACAAAAACACAAGAATGGTAAATCACTCTTGCTTTCAAGGTCTGAACATCCTTTCAAATAGTTAACTGCAAAATGCATAAAACTGCAAAACACATAAAAATGGTATGTAACAAATAGTAAAACATAATGGAAGTTTAACTGTTAAAAGAATAAAACCTGCTAAATGAATAATAGCAGTAGCCAAGCCGGCTATGATTTCATGCTTTTCCATTGTAAAATGTAGGAATCCATTCACATATAATTCCAAAGGGAAAGTTCCACAGTTTTAAGTTATTTGTGGAGTAACAAGTCAGCTTCACTAGAATCCTCCCCATTTTCAAGACAAACAAGACCTGCTGATGCTGCACATTCCTGAGAGAAGTAAAGATTAAACCTCCCAAGAATTAGAAAGCTTATCTGCTTTCCAAAGTAATCTGCTCTGTGCCCTTACAAAAGATGGCCACATAAGAAAGAACAAAATAAGCATTTGTTATCATGAAAGGGCACATGTTGTAAGAATCAGTCTGCTGATTTGTACAATGGCTGGTAAGCTCCACTGCATGCTTCTCTAGTTCCCTATATTGTACATACTCCCTCAACAAGACAGAATTAGTGTATTTTGCAAAAGGCTATGCCTTTTTTTCTAATTTAACACAAATGGAACTCTTAACTTACATTTGACAGAAATAACTGAACTTGAAAAACTCTCTTTACTTCCTATCTAATTCCCTTTGGTAGACTGACTGTACTGCTGCTGATCCTAATTCTTTACTTTCTCTAATATGTGAGTTTGGAGTTCCTCTGTTAAAGCAAAGTATATTTCCATACTCAGTATGACTTGTTTTGGCCAGAGGAATGAAGTGGGAGTCATGGTGCCCAGTTCCAAACCCAAGCCTCAAGAGGTCCTACATGTTTCCAGTTATTCTCTTACATCTCTACCATCATCATAAGGATCATCTTGGAGCTATCTGTTGGTCACAGGGAGAGGACAAAGAGACATACATGAAGCAGAGCCACCTCCAGTCAACTGTAGACATGACAGTGAACCTAGCCAAGACCAGCCAAACTGTCCAGCTGATCTCAGCCTGGATAAGGTGACTGGAAGAGTCATAAAAAAATAATAAGTAATTACTGCTTTAAATTTTGGCATAGCTTGTTATGCAACACCTGATATACTCCTCCAACACTTTTTTTTGATCATTTCTTCTTTCTACTTGAATGCACCTCTGATCATTTTGTACACTCATAAGCCACAGAAGTGTTTTAATAACATATTAAGTATTTCCTTAGACTAGGAGTTCCAGTTCTATTTTAGGTTTTAATATCTCTTCTACTCTCTAAAAAGTTCTTTAAAAAGCACATGACAGGGAATAATCTCATCTTTCTTGCTCGACTGTATCTTTAATCAAGTTAATAAATCTCAGTAACATCAGATTATTCAAGGGGAAATGACCACATAATACAAGATATTTGAATTATTAATTGTTTACATATTCTCAATCTTTACAAAAATCGTCTACATGTCAGTTTATAGGTGGATGGACTACCTTGGAAGAGGTCAAGAGAATATACTTTACAGTGAACTTGCACCTACAAGGACTGGACAATCAATGAGAATGGGACTGCCAAAAACATGAAAAGAGAAAAAAATCAATAAGGACTAGGAATGGATAACATCTTGAAGGGCAGCATGAAGATTTCCATAGACATAATCCCCAGCTAAACGATCACAACTGGCAAGAAGAAAAAAATAAATACCACTTAAAAAACTCTAAGAAATTGCCTTAGGGACATATAGCAAATGGAGACATATTTATTGGGAAAAAAAATCTACTAAATCTCAGTAACAACAATGAGAGTCTGTAGCATTTGAGCCACAATCTGTTCCATCTTTACCTCCCTCCAAGTTCAGTGTGACAGAAAATCCATTCTGTGTGGGAGCAGCCAATAACAGAAGGATATCTTCCCTGTCAAGCCCCTAGCCAAGGGTTACAGTATGTCCCAGAAAAGGAAGGCCACCAACATTTCTCATCCCCCATCTCCCTCAAGTCCATATTACAAAAGCCCTATCGTAAGCAAGACTAGTTCAGGGCTGTGAGGTTCACTTCCTCCACCCAAAATTTATTCATAGGGCAAAAGTGCTACCTCAGGGGCCACAGACCAAAACTATTGTTCCAGTTCACTCCCAGAGCAAAGATGCCAATCAAGTCACTATCTCCTCCCCCCATTCTGGGACAGTGGTGCAGAGGTTTTGCCCAAGAGAGAGACAAGATATAAGAACAAACAATTTCAAGTGCTCCCTATGGAAATGGATTTTGGTATAAAGAGTGGAAAGTTCAGGCCTAAGGGTACTCTCAAAAGCGATGAGGATTCTGGCAGTAAGTAATTAAAAGTAGGCTAGTAGCATCATAGAGCGATGAATTAAACCATAGGTCATCTAGAGGTTAATCAGAGAAAACGAGGGGAAAATAGAGTTAGGAAGAGCCTTCCCGGGGTCAAAACACACTAGAAAGACTAACCTTAAAAACTCCCCTTCAGAGGACTCAATTTATTTATTTATTTATTTATTTATTTATTTAGATTTTATCTATTTATTTCACACACACAGAGAGAGAGCAGGAACACAGGTATAGGGAGTGAGAGAGGGAGAAGCAGGCTTCCCACCCAGCAGGGAAACTGATGTGGGGTTTGATCCAAAGACCCCAGGATCATGACCGAGCCAAGGGCAGAGGCTTAACTGAGCCACCCTGGTACCCCCCAGAGCTACTCAAATTTAATTGGATCAAATTGTGAAGCAATTTCTGTCCCAGGACATTGTCAAAAACAAGAACATAATCAGTGAAGCATAATTGCTAAGTGTGATAGTCACAGAGGAAGACAAGTAAACAGAAAGGAAATGGAAAGAGACAGTGCACTATGGGAAGAAAAATGCTACATTAAAACATTCCAATAGGTCACTAAAGAAATAAAGAAGCAACAACAAACCACAGAGTTAGGGGCAGGAGAAGAAAAGGAATCTGTATACAGAGGTGCTACAATGTATTATCTAAAATGGTGGTGGGTACTGAGGGCACCTATTGCATAGAGCACTGGGTGTGGGGAATGGGCAATGAATCTTGGAACACTGAAAAAAAATTTAAGTAACAACAAAAAAAATAAATAAAAATAAAAATAAAATGTTTGATTTTCAATGAAAATGTATAAGCAAACAGAAAAGTATGACCCATACACAGGGGAAATAAAGCAGGCATGTGAAAATGTGTGAGAAGAGGCCAAATGTAGCAAAAGATTGAAGCAACTATCATTAGATAAAGATAATTAAATGATTAAATAATTAAAAAAGATACTGATGATAATTTCTCATTAAGTTGGGAATATCAATTAAGGTAAAACATGTATTAAAAAAAAACTAAGTTGGGTGTGGGGAATGGGGAATGAATCTTGAAACACTGGGAAAAAAAATTTAGTAACAATAAAAAAAAATTAAAAAAAAAAAAAAACTAAGTTGAAATTCTGGAATTGAAAACTCAATAACTGAAATGAACTACTCATTAGAGGGGCTCCACAGTAGATTTGACCCAGCAGAAAAAATAAACAGCAAACCTGAAGATCAATAGAAATTATGCAATCTGAAGAACAGAAAGAAAAGAGAATGAAGAAAATAAACAGAGCTTCAGAGAAATGTAAAATGCTATTAAGCACACCAGCATACATATAATGGGAGTGCTAGAAGGAGAGGAGAGGAGATAGAGAGAGGGAAAGCAGCAAAATAATATATAAAGAGAGATATGTATTTGAAGAATAATGGCTTAAAATTTTTAAGCAATCTATATATCCAAGAAGCTTATTAAACTCCAAGCAGATAAAAACAAAGAGATCCAGACCCAGACATGTCATCCTAAAAATGTTGAAAGCTAAAGACAAAGAAAAAATCTTGAAAGCAGCAAGAGAAAAAAAAAGAACAAGGAAACCACCATAAAATTAACATCTGACATCACATCAGAAATAATTAAGGCCATAAGTCCACGGGATAGCATTTTTCAAGTGTTGAAAAGCATAAAAAACTATTAAGCAAGAAACTAAGAATTTTATACCATGTAAAACTCTTTCCAAAATTAATGTAAAATAAAGAAATTCCCAAAACATAAAATCTATCACTAGTAGACTCTGCTTACAATAAACACTAAAGAAAGTTCTTTATGCAGAGAACAAGTAATCCTAGACAATAATTAAAAGAAGCTGTATTACTCTCAGAAACAATAAAGTAAAAACAAAAAAAAAATGACACTGGAGATAAAGAAGGACATTTTATAGTGAAAAGAAGATCAAACCATCAGGAAGATATAACCATTACAAATATATGCTATCTAACAACAGAGCCCCAAAGTACTTGAAGCAAAAACTGACAGAATTGAAGGCTGAAAATACATAAACATTAATAGTTGAAGAACTTCAAGACCACACTTTCAGTAATACCAACAATAATAGATAGAAGGTCAATAATGAAAGAGAAGATTTGACCAACAGTATAAACCAATTCAACCCAATAGCCTCCACCCTCCACCAGGAGGATACACATTCTTCTCGGGTGCCCATGAAGCATTCTCTAGCATAGGGTATATGGTAGGCAATAAAAAAAGATCCTGTATATTTTAAAAGATGAAATAATTCCATGTATGTTCTCCAACTTACATGAAATAAAATTAGGAATCAACAGTAAAGAGAAGAGGAAATTCATAAATTTGTGGAAGCTAAACATCACACTTCTAAATAACCAGTGCAATAAGTCAAAGAAGAAATCACAAGTGAAATCAGAAAAATACTTTGTGATGACTAAAAATTAAGACACAACATACCTAAACTCATGGAGTGTATTTAAAGCAGTGCTTAGATGGAAATTTATAGCTATAAATGACTATGTTTTTTAAAAAGAAGAAAGCTCTCAAATTACAAACTGAACCTAAACAAAACCTAAACAAAAGTAAGAAATCAATGGAATGGAGAAAAAAAATGGAGAAAATTAGCAAAACCAAAATTTGGTTCTTTGAAAAAAATCAACATTAACAAACTTTTAGGTAAGTCAAGAAAAAAGATAAAACACTTAAATTACAAAACTCAGAAATAAAAGTTGGGCCATCACCAACCTTAAGAAATAAGAAGAGTAATGGAATACAAAAAGAAGTCAACAAATTAAATACTTGATAAAATAAATAGACAAACTCTGAGAAAGAGACAAGTTACTGAAACTCCTTGGGAAGAAACAAAAAATCTGAATAGACCTATAACAAATAAAGAAATTGAATTAGTAACTAAGAAACTTTCCATAAGGATATCCCAAGCCCATATGACTTTACTGATGAGTTCTATCAAACCCTTAAAGAAGAATTAAAACCAATGTTTCACAAACCCATCTAAAAAATGCAATAAGAAGAAACAATTTCCAAGTCCCAAGTTCTGTAAGTCCAGTATTATCCAGATATAAAAATGTCACAAGAAAGAAAAACTATAATCAATATCTTTATGAATATAGATTAAAAAAATTCCCTGACAAAATATCAGCAAACTGAATCCAGCAGCATATAAAAATAATTATATACTTTGATCCAAAGAAAATTACTCCAGGAATGTAAGGTTTGCTTAATATCTAGAAATCAACCAATATAATGAAACATATGAGTAGAATAAAGGAAAAAAATATGTGATTATCTCCATAGATGCAGAAAAAGCATTAAACAAAATCCAATTGTCTTTCATGATTTAAAAACCTCAACCAGGAAAAGAAGAAAAGTTTCTTAACCTAATAAAGGATATTTATAAAAAACATAGAGTTAACATCAAACTTAATGGTGAAAGACTGAATGATTCACCCTCCATTCAGGAACATTACAAGGATGTCTATTCCTATTATTTGCATTCAGCATTCTACTGTTGGTTCTAGGCAGAGCAATTAGGCAAGAAAGAAATAAAAAGCATCCAGACTTGAAATGAAGAAGTAAAGCTCTCTCTATTTACCGATGAAATGATAATTTATATAAAAATCCTCAGGAATCCACCAAAAAAAAAAAAAACTGATTGACAAGTTCATCAGGGTTGTAAGGTAAAGGATCAATATACAAAAATTAATTGGGTGGATTTCTATATCTAGCAATTAATGACCCTACAGTAAATTTAAAAAATAATTGTATTGATAATAGCATCAAAAGAACAAACTTCTTTAGAATAAATTTACCAAGGTAAGTGCAAAGCTTAGTTTTGAAAACTATAAAGTACTGATGATAGAAATTATTTAAAATAAAAATAAATAGAAAGCTGTCCTATGTTCATGGATCAGACTTAATATTGTCAATATTCACCAAATTGATCTATAGAGTCAATGCAGTTTTTGTCAAAATTTCCTAGATTTTTTGTCTCTTTTTCAGAAACTGACAAGCTGATCCTAAACTTTATATGGAAAATTTGGGAGACTCAGAATAGCCAAAAAGAAGAAAAAAAATTTTTGAATGGCAGAAATTTGGAGAGCATATACTTCCCAATTTCAAAACTTATCACAAAGTTATAGTACTCAGTGTAGTACCAGAACAAGGTTAGACTTATAGATCAGTAAACTAAATTGAGAAACCAGAAATAAAAGCTCATATTTACTATTAATTGATTTTTCAACAAGGGTATAAAGATGATTCAATGAGGAAAAATAGTCTTCTCATCAAATGCTGCTAGAACTGGATATCTACATTCCAAAAATATTGTAACCCTTCCTAAGTACATATACAAAATTAACTCAAAGTGTATCATAGATATAAATGTAAAAAATAAAACTATAAAACCTTCAGAAGAGAACTTAAGAATGAACCTTTATGAGTCTGCAGTCCTACAGAATGTGATTTGGCTCCCTGGTCTGGTTGTCACAAGTTGTGGGCCAGAGTTCAATTATTAAATGCCATGAGCAGTAGTCTCTAATGTCTAGGACAATAATTTATATTCCCTAATATAAATAGGAAATACAAATATTTCCTAAACTGAACAAAATAGATCCAATAATGTTAACACATCAGCTACTTGTGAGAAATATAATAGGCCTTTTATACTTCAATGTACTGAAAGAGAAGATAAAAGCACTTAGCATAATGTGTAGGCAGAAGCTTGTTGGACTTTTTTTTTTCTTTCCTTGGTTTTTGGTTATAAGATGATCCTTGTTATTCTGTTTTGGTAGTATGTATACAAAGCGAGACCCTACAATTAATTGTATATGGCAATGTATAGCATTACAATGTTACATGACTACGAAAAGACATTTTTCCTTCAAGAGCATATGGCTTTACTAAAGAAACCTGGAAAACATTGCTGTTGGCTTGCTGAAAATAAGCAACAGTCCTGAATCAGTTTCTCCATTTATTGAATCACATACTTTAAGCTTCCACCCCTTTGTAGATGAGTCTATTCAGACTGAGGCTTCGATTTTTCATACAAGTTTTACGTATGCAATTAAAGAGTTCAGCATTGAAGGAAAAGTCATCATTTTTCTGTTCTGTCTACTAAAGAACACACACAAACAATTAGATCGACAGGGTGCTTTCTCAATTACACATTCCATTTGGTACAACTTAGTCCTCATCTCTCCTTTCAAGAATAATGTTGTTTATGGAACATTGGTTTAGATGGCGTGAATGGTTTCTTAGTTTCTCTCTTCAAATTAACAAATGCACCCCATACCCATAAGATGACAACAGTTAAAATGTGAACAGGCACAACAGTGGGGCCTGGAAAAGAAGGCTTTAAGCCATCCTGGGAGGGCATGCAGAATATATTCCAAGTCTCGTATGTCCTGTAAGGGACCAGCTCACTCTCATGTCTAATATATGGCTCGATTTTGTTACAGAAGTCACTTTAATTTTTTGCATTCCAGATGTTTTCCTATAATCTGGCAAGGAGTTATAAATCCACAGCTTATATAAAATTAGTTCTGAGAAGTTCAAGTAAACAGGAGTTGTATCCCCTACCTGGATGTTGGGGTAGCTCCCTAATACAAGAGAAAAATCAGTATGCTGACTAGTATCCAAAGATTCTAATAAGTTACATATGACAGGCATTTCAGTAAAAGTCAAAGAAGTATAATAAAACAAAAATTCTATAAAAGTTTATTATTTTCAATACTTTCTATTAGTAGTCTGAATTTTCAGGAGACTTGGTCAACTTTTTTGGAATACACTTGTGGCATATGAAACCCTTTGTGTTCTTTTCATTAATTTATTTATGTAGCAACCATTGGAAAATGTTAATGAATAGCAGATAAAATATGCAACATTTAAAACTGAGTCTGAAGTTTTAAAGTGAACTGATTACCAATGCACAAAATATGGAACATTGCAGTCTTTTTTAGTATAGTCACCTCAAATTCACTTTTAATCGTTTTTAATCAAGGGCTTTACCAGACAAACAAGCCTATTCTATTTCTCACGGATTGCTCACAAATGCTAGCACTACTGGAAGTATATTTTTCCGGGACAGTTCAGAGAACACTTTTAAGGCCTATAAATTATTATCATCATCTAAGCCAAAATATCTTTGAGCTCAAAGTGCCTGCCTGTCAGTAGAATATCGACTAAAATACGTAAAGCTGGAGTCACTCTACCACCAGCCTGACCTTGGGCAAGCAAAAATCTGACATGAGACAAATTGCATCTTCCCAAAGTTATCTTACTTTCACACTTCACCTATACCAATTCAACTTTTTTCTGGCCTTGTTAGAGAACTTTATGGGAGGGAATGTGCCCTTTTAATTAGATGATAAGCACTCCTTGTGGTAATTTACTCTGGAAACATACCTATAGAACATCAACTATCCTCACTGCTTAATTGGCTGAGTATTGATAACTGATAAAAAATGACTCATGAATAAATTCTTATTGGTTGCAGTCACTTATGGCTCAACTAAGACAAATAGCAATCTGTGATACACATTCTCAAGAATGCAACAATTGCTGACATTTACTGAGGGCTTTCTGTGTACCAGGATTTTTATCTATAACCTGGTTTAATCTTCACAATAACTGCATGATGTTGTTGCTACTATAATCCTTATTTTGCACATGAAGAAACTAAGTCACAGAGGTTAAATGATGTCCATATCCACATAGCCAGCAACTGTCAGATGGCCTCTGAGCCGAGCATCCAATCATATCATCCTTTATTATTCACCATTTAATGTTCTTTTTCTATGGGAGTTGTGATTGCCACTCTTATCATATGGTTTTGCACAATTTCTAATTTACACAGTATATGTAAATATTCATTTGTTCTAACTAAATATCTAACAATGTATAATTAACATAATACGAAGATAAATATCCCCAAAATAAAATCTCTCTCTGAAAAATATGCATATTTGCATTGTACTTTATGCAAAAATCCCCACTTGTGTGAACAAAGCAGGAATCTGCTAATGTGCAAAGATTGAATGTTTTGAATCTCTGAGTTCAGCTGGGGGGCCATGTTTACTGTGGCTAAGTACCAGATGTGAGGTCCAGCCAAGTGTTAGTTATCTGAGTCTCAGTACAGTTGCTTAGTTCACCAAACAGCACAAGCCACCTGACTTCTTATCTTTGAAACTAAGTACAGTAGCTGTAAACACACTTAAATCAGTCCTCTTAATAAAATCAGAAGAACTAAAATAAAAATAGACTTAAAAGGTAATGATATTTTAACCAGTTAACTCAATCAAGAAAAGTAATGTGGGTTTTTTCCACTAAAATCAAAAGCTATTTGTAGCATAATGGTTGAGAGCCCAGAGTGCCTGAGTTCAAGCTTCCCCAACTCTACTGTGTCTTTAGAAAGTTACTTAAAATCTCTGGGCTTCAGTTTCCTCACCTGAAAATTGGGAGTTATAAGTTGGCAGCTAGAGTAGTTATAGGAATTTGATTAATAAAGGGAGAGCTCTTTCAAGAGTGTGTCATCTGATCCTGTTTACTGGAAAGTGTGTATTTCCATTGTAGGTCTTGCTAAGTGTTTGGGTGCCTTGATTCTGATTTCTCATTCTTTTTATCAGTTTGTCTTAAGGGATAGAAATGGTGGCTGCCCTAATGAAGTGACAAGGAAGAATGACCAGAATCTACCCATCATTTATTAAGTGAAAAGTACCATGGATTATTGAAAGCAAATTTTACCTGTGGTTTATGAAAACAGGGAGATCGTGGAGTCTCATTATAATCATGCAGGGTAAACAAAAATATGCTTTGAGATAAAGAGGATGGAAGGACTGAAAAATACTTCACATAGAAATATTTTTGCTGATATCACCAGTGCAGTGCCCCAGCATCTTTTCCAGAGTAAAAGCAACTCATGAACTCTGGGACATACTATGGTCCCACCTCAACTAATACATTAAGAGCAAAGATGTTCATTCGCAAGTGTGTTAGTTGGTCTACTTTACTGACCACTCAAAATATATTATGTTTGATGACAACAAGCATTACATTTTATAAGCTCTCTATTCTTTTCTCCTTAGCAACATCCAATGACCTATACACTTACACAGAAAATTTCCATTTCAGTAGGAGAATAGAGAGAAATCTCAGGGTTGGGAAAGATCTTGAAAAACTTAAACAATAACAATAAAGTCACCATGCAAAGAAAATTTAAACAGTACCAAGTCCCCACTTCCTCTCTTCCTTGGGTTTCTCAGTCTATCCAAGATAGCTGAGGGCTAGTGGCCACACAGATCTCCAGAGTGCTCAGTTGAGGACAAGAGCGCTCATTTACCCGAGTTCCCCTATTCTAAAGAATTCAGCAATCATTCATGGCAATGAGGCCAAACACACTGTTGGCTTGACCACAGAGTTATCGAACCTTCACTTTTGGCTCACCCAGTCCTTGTTCTTGGCCACATCAGAAGTTTTGGTCTGGCTGCTCATTCACAGTGTATATTCCTGGAAGACAGAAAGAAAAATCAAAGATATGGTCAAACCAAGATTATGCTGGTCACGCTGTCCCAGTTCAATGGCATATGCACATGCAGAGGAATATTTGGACCTTGAAGCAATTTTAAATTAAAACTTGATAAACAAACTTAATGAGAAAAACAAGTATCCAAAAGCACAAATAGCTGACTGGATTTTGCAATGTTTTTCTGGATAAAAACCATTCTTCTCCCCTTTTGCTCTAGAGATCTCACTCTACTGAGAAAAAAATCTATCATAAAGTGTTTATGAATTTCTAAATTATATACTTGTTTAGTTTATTCCCAAAGAAACCACACTATGACAGGCTAAATAATTACTGGGATCCCTTAGTACATTTTCCTTTCCTTAGATTCCTTCTTCTACCTGGGAAGCTTCATATATGTGGTCTAAGAAGAAATCAAAATATCCTATTTCCCTTTGTCATCCCAAGACAGCTGACTCTTTTACCTTTGTACATACCTTTGTTAACCTACACATCAAATCATCCTGTCACTTCTGGTTTCTATGTCTGTTTCCCTCATTAGATGGTGTCTCAAAGTCAGGGGCCTTATATAGTAATATCTTGGTAACCCTAGTGCTCAGGCACAAAAGATACTCAATAAATACTATTGAATGGATGAGGAAATCAGTAAATTGTCCAGCATAACAATTTATTGTTCAATATATGAATGGATTTATTCAATGTTCAATGTTCCTTTTATTTTTTAACTTGGATTTGTTTACTATTCAATGTTCAAATGGATTTCCTGGAAAAAGAAAGGGAAAGAGGTATTGTATAACCAGTATGGTATCTAGCAACTGAGTGAAAGACAGACTGAATATTAGTTAGGCAATGGAAAGTCAAATTTAGTCCTCATTGTAGATATTCTTCCAGCCGAGAGAGTAAAAGAGACACTCAAATGGGTTATCTGTTCTTATGGCTCATATACAAAGCATCCATGAATCTAGAAGGGGGAAGCCTGAGTACTACAAGAAGTTGAGTGATGTTGCAGATTGGATAGATGGCACATAATTTTTCAGGACTTAGTACATTAACCCACATCTGAGAATATTACTAGACAGACTAATAAATACAGTGACTTACAAGAATTTCTCTAAATGTAAATTTTCAGTCAGGAAATAGGCATATGACAAGAAGAGAACATGAACTAATAGAGTATTCTGTATTTCCCTCAGGGCTTGAATCATTCTCTGCACACAGGAGAAGTTAATTAAATGTTGATTCACCCACTCAGTAATTTCCTGCCTTCCAGGCCTGAACTGTCATGAAGTGCTCATTGTATCTTGCTTTTTGTCCAGTGCAAAACAGGTCCCTATCCTACTTCATGTCAAGAATAGGTTCTCACACCGGGCAGGGCATTTCCAATATGAGGGAAATTGCTCAAGGTCTACATATGCATGGATGTGGTCAGGTTTGGGGTCCAAAAAGAAAGCCTTAGAAACAGAAAGGTTAAAATGTAATTCAATGTCTCAGTCTTGAAGAAAGTCATTCAGAATCCTTTCTTCAGCTCAGCTGACACTCATTTGGGGATACTAAAAAATATCCTAGTTATATCAGACTTTCTACTCAGAATGACAAATCTTTCCAGATTTCAGAATACTCCTTCCAAATTAAGCTTCAGACTCACCTAAAATACAAGGCTCCATCAATGCCAATATTTCGGGACCTGATGAGATTCTATTTCCATTAGAAACGCTAGCACAGGGGCACCTGGGTGGCTCAGAGGGTTAAGCCTCTGCCTTCGGCTCAGGTCATGATCTCAGGATCCTGGGATCGAGTCCTACATTGGGCTCTCTGCTCAACAGGGAGCCTGCTTCCTCCTCTCTCTGCCTGCCTCTCTGCCTACTTGTGATCTCTCTCTCTGTCAAATAAATAAATAAAATCTTAAAAAAAAAAAAAAAAAAGAAATGCTAGCACAAGTGTCCTTGGGAAAATATGGCATGATTTCACAAGAAAACATCCTCATTATTACATCCTCACTATTATACCTGAATAAAATCTGGAATGACAATTACATAAATATGAAAGATCTAAAGGAATGCTCATCAAGCTTAGATGTACACATGAGGAGTTAGGGTTGGGGCAAACACCATTCCTGGAAGTGTATGAAGAATTCATGACTTATTGTGGAATAAGGAGAGGAATTAATTAATCAGCTATTTGGAGGATATCTGCATATCAGGCTAGACAGCCTACAAAGTTAAAAAATATATTTCTCACATGTTTTCAGTGATTTAGCAGATTAAGAAAACAAAAAGAATCTGACTGCACAAGTATGGCCCAGAGTCCTGTCTTCCTTCCCCTTCAGAATAATTGGTATGTATAGCATGGGTACGGATTCTTACTTCTGTCATAAGCTGCAGACGCAGGCTTTGCTTTGCAAAGGGAGGCCTGAGGGTTTCCTGCTTCGCTACCTAGAACTGGGTGAAAAGGTTGATCCAATTCTATCAAAAGATTGAGTCATGCAATTGTGGTCTCAGGCTGATTTGCCAATTCAGCCTTATCCGAATATAGCTGGTTATGTTGATCTCCATCCGTGTCCTGTATCTACCTCCCCAGTGGTTCAGAAGCCACATTGGAAAGAGACATGATCATCACTCTCAAACCCCAACAACCACCAATGTTTAAGAAAGGATACATGCTTGGGAAAAAAAATACTCTACTTTTGAGTAGTATACCATGAGAGTGTAGTACCATGGAAACCAAGAGAGTCAATTTTCAAGAAGGAGAGGGTGATAACCATCAAGTTAACAGAGATTTTCATTTCAGTCAAGACAACAAAGGTCCAAGCAGAGGTGTAGGGCGTAAAACAAAAGTTTGTCTTTACTAAGTTGCCAGCTACCTAGCACCTAGCCCCTTGATTTCAGCCAAAAAGAGAATACAAAGGCAGATTTAAAGGTTCCGGTCACCAATTCCATTGTATGGAGTAGGGTCCCCCACCACACCACCAAGCAAGCAATTCTTCCACATCAGCTGGGTGTTGAGTTTAATTCAGTTCTGACACTATCTTCCTGGAGATGACATAGGACCCCACAGGGTAAGGGCTCAGTCCAGCAAGACCATCCCTCTACTCACCACTTTTTTTGGGAAATTTGGTCAAAAAGTAAAATAAGATTATAATTTTTTTTTTAAACTAGACACCCATTGACTTTCCAGGAGACGAGTCAAGGCATGTGATTAAACTTCAACATAAAAAGAAAAATAAAAGCCATTCAAGACAATTTGAAAGGGAGATATTCATTAATTCCTTGGCTTACTTGGCAAGTATTCTGGCCATGTGCATGAGGTAAATCTTCTGACCCAAAGCCCTGCTGCCAAAAATCATGAGCAATTTTTGGCCAAGATGCCAAAGAAAGTCCTTCCACAAGATGAAGTTGCGACTGACAAACCATTGTTGACTTCTCAGCATGCAGAGTTGGAACCACCCCACCCCAGACCTTTTCTGAGGGTTTCTTCAATTTCTTGGACCTTAATACTGAAATAGTAATCCACATGTAAATTCATTCCTTGCTGACACGGCATCACTAGTGCAACCCCACTCTTGAGAACTAAGTAAATGAAGTGACCCAAGTTCAACATGAGCTACCTTATTCAGTTCTTATGTTCCAACAGCAGCTCACTCTAGCCCAGCAAAACAAAGTTTAGGAGCTTTGATTCTCTTTGCTTTTATATACATCTGTGAGTCAGGACTTTCAGAGATTTTAACTTTTGAAAAAATGCTAATATTCACCATCAATTCAAGGCCAAGGATGACTCATATGTTGCTATGTCAAAGTCCACTCCACTAGACCAATCAGTATCAGCCTTATTTTGGAAATGTACTACTAAGAATGCAAATTCACTTTTGGTTTTGTTTGTGCAATTTGAATATATTTGCATGCTTTGCCATCCAGAAGTCATCAATTTCTGCATGATATCCCCCCCTCACAAAAGAATGTATATGAACATGAACATATACTCACACAAATTACCCCCACTATATAGAGTGGTAATCTGAGAACAATCGATTTGCATCAAAGTTGATGAATCACTGGGTCTGCCTAGAATACCATGTTTGCAAAGATACACAGAGAATGAGGAAGCCCTGAACACGTAGAATGCACGGCAGTTTCAGAATTTGTTAGCAAATATCCCAGAGCTTAAAAATCCTCAGGGTGATATAGATAGGGAAAATAACATAGGAGTACATATATGTCTTACTATTTTTAACTTAACCAACCTAATTGTGATGATTAATTTTATAGGTCAACCTGATTGATCATAGAATGCCCAAATATTTAGTTAAACATTATTTTGGGGTAATTCTGTGGTGAGGTTGTTTCTGAATGTGATCAGTGATTGGAATGGTAGACTGAGTAAAGCAGATTTTCATCTCCAATACGGGTGGGTTTCACACAATCAGTTGTGGGTCTGAATAAGAAAAAAACACTGAGAGAGGGAGAATTTGCTCTCTTGGCCTGATTGAATGAGCTGGGACCCCTGTCTTTTCCTGCCCTCAGACTGAGACTTACATCAACAGCACTGCTGGGTCTCATGGCTTCAGACCAAGATTAGAATGACACCACCAGTTGTCCTGGGTTTCCAGCTGGCAGAAGTTCTTAGCCTCTACCCTGTGAGCCAATTCTCCAGAATAAATCACCTTGTGTGTGCATCCTATTGGTTCTGTTTCTCTGGAGAACCCTTACTAATACACCATCTTAAACCAAAATGAAAAGGTTTTCACTGAAACATTAGAAATCATTTAAAGCTAAGGGTCTGGTCTGCATCTTGATTATGTAATAATATTTTTAAAATCTTCTTCATAAGTTTAAAGAGGGTGTCTTATATACTCTTCTGGGGAACACTGACTTTTGAACTTACTGCATACAGGATTAATTTGTATATGACTAGGGAATATATGACTATCCTTGACAATATCTACATCTGGATACTTTGAAGAAAACAATTCTATCTTCTAGCATACCACCAGTATTTTCAAAGTACAAAAACTGCATGTGAAAAGCTTGTATTATGGTTGGAAGGCCATTCACAGATGATAGGTCTGGGATGATCATCAAAGACTACTAACCACTAATTCCAAAATCACAGTAGTAATAATAGTACCTCTAAAAGGGGAGCAAATCATGGGGTTCCTGAGTGCTCAGTCAGTTGAGTGCCCAACTCTTGGTTTCAACTCAGATCACGATCTCAGGCTTGTGGGATCAAGACCCTCCCACACTGCTCCATTGCCTCCCCATTAAGATTCCCTCTTTCTTGCTCTTTCACCTCCTGCCCCTCTACCCATCCCCCTGCTCATGCATGTGAGCTCTCTCTCTCTCTCTCTAATGAATGAATTAATTAATTAGTTAATTAATTAAAGCTTTAAAAGAGGAACAGAGCAATAGCAAACATCACAACAAAGAAATTCACATTCTTTAGTATAAGTTTGCATTGTTGTTTTCACCAAAAATAGCATACCATAAACTAAACAACCCACTTGGATTTATTCCCTTATATTTAGGTTTATTATTTATGACTCCTATAATCCAGCTCTCAAAAGTAATGAGATATACTATAAAAATAGGTTTGAGTTTACTGGTATAGATTTTTCAATTGAACACAGTAAGAGTACTTACAAAACAGTAGTTTGAAGATAATAATAACAGAATTTCAACAGAGATGATGGATTATCTAGCTTTGTGATTAGAATTATGTGTTTTGAAGATTATTGTATTCTAGGTTTTGAATATAATTAAAATCTTTATTGTTCGTAGTTTGTCACATACTATGATCTTCATTGAATAGAATTTTCCATTATAATTTTTACATTTTTCCTTTTTTGGCTTCATACTAATATTCTTAGAATGTTTGCCATTAATGTATACATGAGAATGACACCGTAATTTCTTCGAAATTACTTTTTGCTTTATATTTTTACCTGTTATTTCATCAAATAATTTGTTTTCTGGGGCACCTGGGTGGGGTTTGGTAGGTTGAGCAACCAAGTCTTGGTTTTGGCTCAGGTCAAGTTCCTGAGGTAATGGGTTCAAGCCCTACATAGAACTCCATACTCAGCAGAGATTCTCCTTTTACGCTCCTTCTAACCCTCCCCCTACTTGCACATGCGTGCATGCACTCCTTCTCTCTAAAATGAATAAAGAAATCTTTAAAGAATAATCATTTTTTTCACATACTTTTGTTAATGGTGTAGGAATTCATGTAAATGTATTTTGTTTTGCTATTTAACATGCATCAAAGTTTACTGAAATATTTCATCACTTGCATAATCTTTGTAGACTTGTCCACATTTATTTTATCTCTATCACCAATATTCATTAAGATAAAGTGCTAGAATATGTACTTTGTATACTATGAGACTCAATTTATCAGTAAATCTATTATATTTTATTGACTTTTATGTGTTACTACAAATATATTTCTTTTTAACTATGTCATTTCTAAATTTTTGTATACGTTATTGAAAATTACTGTATACTCAGAATCTATTATTTACTACTAGACCCTGGTATACTGTATAATGCACACTGTAATTCATTTCTAATAAGCCATATCAAAAGAACATGGGAGTCCATATGAAATGGCTCCCATTAATCAAAGATGGAAAAATCTGAGCATCAAAAAAACTTTGAATGCTATTGACTAAAGCACATCAACTATATAAAAATTCATATACAGTAGAGAAAGCTACTCCTCTTGCCCCCCATAATAAAATAAAAATGAAATAGAACAAGCGATCCTAAAATTTGTATGGAATCACAAAAGACTCTGAATAGTCAAGCAATCTTGAGAAAGAAGAACAAAGCTAGAAGCACCACACTCCCTAATTTCAAACCATATTACAAAGCTATGGTAATCAAAACAGTATGGTATCAGCATAAAACCAGATGGACAGATTAACAGAACAGGATAGAGAGCCTAGAAATATACCCAACAATATATAGTCAATTAATTTATGACAAAGGAGCCAAGAATACACAATGAGGAAAAGGTAATCTCTCCAATAAATGGTGTCGGGAACACTGGACAGTGACATGCAAAAGAATGAAACTGTACCAGTATCTTATACCATACACAAAAATGGATTAAATATAAATAAAAGAAGACCTAAAACCATAAAACTACAATCTAGAAGAAAACATAGGCGGTGAGCTTCTTGACTTCGATCTTGATGATGATTTTTTGGATTTAATACCAAAAGCAAAGGTAATAAAAGCAAAAATAAAGTAGGAGTAAATCAAACTAGAAAACTTTTGCACAGCAAAAGAAACAATCAACAAAATGAAAAGGCAACCTATGGAATGGGAGAAAATATTTGCAAATCATATATCTGATAAGGGGTTAATATAAAAAAACACATGTTTTTAAGACTCAATAGTAAAAAAAAACAAACAATCCAATTTTAAAATACACAGAGGATCTGAATAGACATTTTTCCAAAGCAGATGTATAAATGACCAACAGGTATATGAAAAGGTATGCAATACCACTAATCATCAAAGAAATGCAAATCAAAGTCTCAATGAGATACACCTCATATCTATTAAAAGGGATCTTATCAAAAAGACAAGAAATAACAAGTGTTAGCATGGATGTGGATAAAAGAGAACACCTGTGCACTGTTGGTGGGAATGTGAATTGACATAGCCACTAAGGAAAACAGTATGGAGGTTCTCCCCAAAACTAAAAATAGAACTACACACCATCCAGCAATTCTACTTCTAGGAATATATTCAAAGTGACTAAAAGCTCTAATTCAAAATGAAATCACTAATTAGATCACCAATTAGTAATGAACACCCTCATGTTCATTGCAGCATTATTTACAATGTCTAAGACATGGAAATAACCGGAGTGTCCATAGCTGGATGAATGAATAAAGAAAAGGTAGGTATATATACAATGGAAATCCTGCAGGTTGCAACAACATGGATGGACCTTGAGGGCATTATGTTAAATGAATAAGTCAGATAAAGAAAGACAGATACCATATAATCTTACTTATATGTGAACTCTAAAAAAAAAACCAAACAAACAGGAAACATAGAGAACAGAGGCTGCAGGTGTTGGTAGACAAAGTAGAGGGTGAGTAAAATGTGTAAAGGTGTTCAAAAGGTACAAACTTCCAATTTTAAATAAATAAGTTCTAGGGATATTATGCCCAGCATGGTGACTATAATTAATAATACTGCATTGCATGTTTGAAATTGCTAAGAGAGTAGATCTTAAAAGTCTTCATCACAAGAAAAACATGTTTGTAACTATGTTTGTTGATGGATGTTAACTAGACTTACTGTGGTGATCATTTCCCAATGTATACAAATATTGAACCATTATATTATACACTTAAAACTAATATAAAGTTCTATGTCGAATGTATCTCAATAAAAAAGAACCATAGGATGTAAATATGTATATAAATAAACATGATTGGAAAGCAAAACAAAAACCAGGAAAAAAGTATAAAAGTTTATTGAATGGTTTGTTATTTGCCTTGCAAACAAAATCCCCTCTATATCTTACTGAAAAATAAACAGACAAACAAGCAAACAAAAACCTTACTGGACACAACTGAAAGCAACCAGGACTTATTTTGACTATCTGAATATTAGCTATTAAATAAATCACTGAGGTTTTATTTTGCCTTTTTCCTGGCTTTCCTATATATCAGAATAGCCAAATAGTTCTAAAATAAATTCCAACTATTAAATGTGCAAAAAATATAAATAGAAAAATCATCATTTTGTACCTCTTAAGTAATATTTGAGTCAGGAAAAAGTCATCAGTGTTAAACCATTAGATGACAGTGTTCATAAGAATTATAATGGAGGCATGAGGCTGTCGCCACTTGAAATCAATGATCAATCTTAGCATTATAAAAGTGAGACAGCCAGATATTCTTGGAATGATACAGTATGAAGCAGTCAGTTCCACTTCTGAAATATTCTTACCAAAAAAATTAAACATGTATCTATGAAAACTTCTATAGCTAACTTCCAATCAAATGTAATATATTAATTTAACTTAGCTAAAACAGATGTAGCAAAATCTTGGTAGTTATTAAATCTGGGTGAAAAATAGTTATTCAATGAACTAGTTTTTCTAATTTTGTGTATATTAGAAAATTTCATAATTAAAAATAACTGTCACACAGAATTGGGATATATCTTATGTTTCTATCTATCTTAAACCCCCAAAATATGGACCCATAATGGCATGATGACGTTACACAGACCTTAAAACATGAGAGAAGTGATTTTTGAATCTGGTATCTGTTGGAATTGGCACCACCTTCTCACAATAAGAAGTGCATCTTTCAGGGCACCTGGTAGTTCAGTCGGTTAAGCATCTGCCTTGGGCTCTTTCAGGGTCTTGGGATCAAACCCCACGTTGGGCTCCCTACTTAGTGGGGAATCTGCTTCTCCTTCTTTCTCTGCCTCCTCCCTCTGGCTTGTGCTCTCTCAGTCTCTCTCTCTCAAATAAATAAATAAAATCTTCTTTTAAAAAAGTATATTGCAAGTACGGCTAATATATTTATAATGATACACTTATCTCCGGTTTCAAGAAAGAAGACTACAGTTGACCCTTGAATAACATAGGCATTAGCATCAGTCAAAAATCCATGTGTACGGTGCCTAGGTGGCTCCATAGGTTAAAGCCTCTGCCTTTGGTTCAGGTCATGATCTCAGGGTCCTGGGATTGAAGCCCACGTTGGGCTCTGCTCAGCAGGGAGCCTGCTTCCTTCTCTCTCTCTGCCTGCTTCTCTGCCTTCTTATGATCTCTCTCTCTCTCTCTCTCTCTCTCTCTGTCAAATAAATAAATAAATAAATAAATAAATAAATAAATAAATAAATAAATAAATAAATATCTTTAAAAAAAATCTATCGATAACTTTGCACTCCCTCCAAAACATGATTACTAATAGCTTTACTAATAACCTATATATGGTTGACCAGAATCTTTACTGGTAACATAAACAGTTGATTGATACATATTTTGTTGTATGTATTCTATACCATAGTCTTGCAATAAAGCTAGAGAAAAGAAAATTTTATCAAGGAAAACATAAGGAAAATGCATTTACAGTACTCTATTGGGAAAAAAAATCCATGTAAAAATGGATGCACAAAGTCAAACCCATGTTATTCAGGGGTCAGTGGTATATAATCTCAACACCAGAATCTCCACCATGTGAGTTTTGGAGACAGGAAAAAACTACCTCCCACTCTTGGGATTGAAAATGCAGGCATTTGCTAATTTCCCTTGAGCTAGAGCATGAGCTATGCCCTAGACTCTGGTAGATAGCACACACAATTGCCCTAGATTTTGAATGGAGAAACAGTACACCAAAGAAAGAGGACACATAGAGAATTCTTTCTGTTTGCAGGGGCTTCTGCAGCAAGATTGAGTGTCTTAGGTTGCAAGGGACTAGAATACCCAATGTTCAGTGTTCATGGCTTAATTGTGGGAACTGCAGGTTTCAAGCTCAGCCAGAGAAGCAGAAAGATTTGAAGCCTGGTATTGAAATGTACTATCTGCACAGCTTCCACACTGGTTCTCCAAACCTCTTGGTAATTCTGTGATTTACCCAACAGTCATTTAATAAATTTGTTTTTCTGCTCAAACAGAGTGAATTTCCTGCAACTAAATACATGAGCTGATTTACCAAAAAAGAGTTAGGTTAGATCCTAATGTCAAAGCATACACCAAATGCCAAATGGATGAATGGATTAATTAGTTAAAAAAATATTTAAAATGGAAAAATATGGATAAATATCTGCTCTCTAAATAGGGAGGATCTTTCTTGGATAGCAAGTAAAATTTTTCTACATGAATAAAAGAGTCCTATAATTTAAAAAAATAATGACATAAACTAAACTAAAATTTGTAATATTTGTGGTACAGTTTTACTAACATATATGTATAATATATACATATATAATGTTTTACAGGTTAATAGTAAAAACAGCAATCAGTAGAATGACAAAATATGTGACCAGAGAATTGACAAAAAAGAAAATATATATACAAGTCAATATATATCTGAGAAACAATTCAAGCTCAATAATGAAATAAAGCCCACAAGGAACGCAGAATTTCCATTCATTTGTACAATAATTACCATGAGCCTCCTATATGCTATGTTAGATGATAATACTAGTGAATATAAGTCAATGATATCACTCTCTATCTCAGGCCTTTTCTAGAATTGTCATTAATCCTCCCAACAGCCAGTTATATTTCTCACTCTCATTTTTTTATTCTTGCCTGAAATCTTGTGAGAAAACCTCAGGATTAGGAAAGTACTCAAATACAAAGTATGAAAAATGAGCAATCACGCATAGTAATCCACAAAGTAGATAAACAGATGGGAATAGTTAACTGAAATTTATCAACTTTATGACTAAGTGAACAATGATCAGGAAGTGAAAAATTAGTTATTCCCAAATATAAGTCAAAAGATAAGTCATTTTTTTAGGAAAAATGAGACAGACATGTTATTTTGATAAATGCCTATGACTTGCTTACTCAGACTCCAAAATTATTCAGAGGAAATTGCAGTATGTGACAAAAACTCAAATATTCCCCACAGTCCTACAAATTTGGCACTTGACATGATCTATCTCCTCTGTAGTGGTGATTTATACCAGAAATAAAAGTGCTCCTTGATCACTGGTTTTCATCTCTAAAACTACAAATTTATCTTTTACTCAGTATGGTCAGTCAACCGCATGGGAGGGGCCAATTTAATCCTCATGGCTGTAATATATTTTGGAAGGAAATTATTGTAAAGCTACATGTCATAGGTGATACCTTTATGGCATAAATTTGCTGAACTTATTCTGGGATTTGGATTCGTGGGCGTGGGAAAGATACTCATTCCAGTATGTGTTTTTAATTTATCTAGTAATTTGTGATTTTCTGAGTTATATCTTTAAAAAGTAATACTTAACTTAGAATTAAAATATGTTGAATTACAGGAAGTTAGACATTTATTTAGCAATCATCTAGTACCAATCTCAACCACTTACTCTTTCTTCCTCAAATCCTGACTTACTTCAATTCAACCCGGATTCAGTCTTGGCATCACCACCTCCCATAAGAGGCCTGAGCAGAAACTTGGTTTACAGCAATAAGGATTGTGAGGAGTCCCTTTGTTCTCACCACAGAGAAAAAAGTCAACATATTTTTAAATTTTGAACAAGTATACTAATTCTAAAGTCACTTATTTTCTACCCAAAGTAAATAATACATTTTATTTACATTTTCAAGATGTAAAAATCATAAAATACAATTCCAAAATATTTAAACTACATACTCATGAACTAATAATTTAGGATTTTATTAGTCATCTATTGCTACATAACAGTTTACCACAAATTTAGTGGCTTAAAATATCCATTTATTATCTCATAGCTCTCTAGATCAGAAGTTCAGATGGGCTTCTCTATGTTCTCCGCTCAGGTCTCCCAAGACCAAAATCATGGTATCAGCCTGGCTAAGGAGAAATCTATTTCCATCTTTCAATCTATTTGGTAAAGCTGCAATAAAAAAGATTCACAGACTGAGTGGCTTAAACAACAGAAATTTATTTTCTTCACAGCTCTAGAAGCTAGAAGTTTAAGATTACAGTGCTGTCAGGGGTGGTTTACAGTTGGCCTTCTTCTACCTTTCTTCATTTTGTCTTCCCCATGTGTATTTTGGTGTCCCAGTTTCCATTTATAAGAACACCATATTGGATTAGGGCCAAAACTAATGATTTTATTTTAATTTGATTACCTCTTTAAAGATCCTATCTCTAAATACAGTCATATTCTAAGGCACTAAGGGATAGGACTTCAGCATATAATCTTGGGGGACACAATTCAGACTATAACAAAGCTAATACAGGTTGCTGGTGGAAACCAGTTCTTTGGAGTTGAATGTCTGAGACTCCCCTTTCTTTAGTGGATGTCAACAAGGGGCCACTCACTGCTCCTAGAGGCTACCCACATTCCTTGTCATGTAGTTCTTTTTTTTTTTATAAAGATTTTTATTTATTTGACAGAGAGAAACACAGCTAGAGAGGGAACACCAAGCAGGGGGAGTGAGAGAGGGAGAAGCAGGCTTCCCGCCGAGCAGGGAGCCTGATACAGGGCTTGATCCCGGATCTCTGGGATCATGACCTGAGCTGAAGCAGTTGCTTAACCAACTGAGCCACCCAGGCGCCACCATGTAGTTCTTTTAATCCTCAAACCAGCATTGGGTCCTTGAATACTTCTCACACCTGGAAATCCCCTGGCTTTTCCTACTGCAATCAGCTGGAGAAAGCTCTCTGGTTTTAAGGGTTTGTGTGATTAGATCAGGTCCAAAAAGATACTCTCCCTATCAGAAGGTCTACTATGTCATAGCACAGCATAGTCAGGAGAGTGACAACTCCTATGCACAGATTCCAGAGATTAGAGCAGGATGTCTTTGGTATGTTATTTTACAAATTCTGCTTACCACAAATACTGAAGCTACATTTTCATCAAATGGGACATTTTGGCATGGAAAAATTGAAAATATAATTAGACATGAATTGACCTAAAAGCATTTGGGTATGAGGACAGTCTCCTGTGTGGTTCTCATCACCTTGATTGGATAATCTTTGGAGTTCACAGAAAGAAAGACTCTGTTCTGTACTCTACATGGCATTTTACCAATGCTCTCAGCTATTCCATAAATCTGAAGACAGTTTTAAATTTAGAATGGCAACAGGGCCACTGGCTAAATTTAGGGACAAGAACTTAGCCGGAAATCACTTACTTAAAGGTGGTTTTCAAAATATTCAAAGAAAATTCCCCAGTCAATTTTATTGTCCTTATTGTCTAAATTACTCCTTATTACTTGCTTAGGTGATTATGCAAGAATAAACTTTCCTTACTACTGACTGAACCCATGTGTAACCATATAGGATTTAATAAAAAACTCACCACCTAGCCTCTAAACAATTAACACTCTAATGGGAGAGGAAGCTAGGTGGTGAGTTTATGGAGAAAGAAAATGCATAAAAGTTATGTCATATGACTTGAAAATTATGTAAAAACTTGCTGGATCCTTCATCATCTCTTGATCAGATTACTGCAATAACCTTCCAACTGATCTTTCTTACTTTGGTCTTGTTTTGTTTTCCTCCAATCCATTCTCCACTGCTACCAAAGTAATCTTCCCAAAATACTCTTTACTACCTAAAAGATGAAATCCAAGCTTCTTAGCATGGTACGTGTCATCCATGAATCACTAATGGTCACCGGCCATATTTCCAGGCCCATCTCCTGTCATGGAACACAGTTTCTCATGCTTCAGCCAAGTGATCTATCAATGAGTATTTTTGTAAACACATTATTTTTTACTATTTATTCCCAAGATGTAATGGATATTGCTAAAATGTGTTAAATGAATGAATAAATCATGCTCTGGCCTGCCTCTGTATAGTTCTATATGCTGGTACTTAAAAAAAATTTCCTCTCTATCCTCTATTATTCCTCTCTGAGTTCCCATTCACACTACCAAATCCTGCTCCGGTATCATCCTTTCCTGAAGCTTTTCCTGATCAACATCCCCCTCCGACAATGGATTTAATTATTCTTTCATTTCTCCCGCCTTATATCTTTGTGAATTTTCAAGCACACAAATCACATTTTTATCACATGTTTTTATGTTCTTTTTGCGATTTGTAGACCAACAGTATCACAGTATCAGCACTACTGGGGAACTTTTTAGTTATGCAAATCTGGGATTCCCCTTTTAGAGCTGCTGAATCACAAACTCTGGGGCAGGGGCCTGGCAAGCTTTCCAGGTAATTTTGATAAGTGCTAAAATTTGAGAAACTACTGTCATAAGGGCTTGCTTTACTCATCT
>PITA01008699.1:0-82481 GCA_004023965.1 Spilogale gracilis
TTATTTATTTATTTTAAGATTTTATTTATTTATTTGACAGAGAGAAACACAGCAAGAGAGGGAACAAACAAGGGGAGTGGGAAAAGAAGGAGGCTTCCCATGGAGCAGGGAGCCCAATGCAGAGATCGATCCCAGGACTCCGGCATCATGACCTGAGCCGAAGGCAGCAGCTTAATGACTAAGCCACCCAGGCACC
Organism: Spilogale gracilis; assembly: GCA_004023965.1. Lineage (NCBI taxonomy): Eukaryota > Metazoa > Chordata > Mammalia > Carnivora > Mephitidae > Spilogale > Spilogale gracilis. Next base: position 197 of record PITA01008699.1, read on the forward strand.
CCTGCCACTGAATCTTTTATTTCTTTTTTTTCCCCCTCCCTGGATCCTTTTAATCAGCATTCAAATTTTCTTCCAACCTCAAACAAACAAACAAACAATAAACAACAACAATAAAGAAAAAGCTTTCTCTGGACTTCACATCTCCTTCCTATCACTAGTTATCTTGATTCTTCCCTTCACAATCAAATGTCTGCAGCTGCTGTCTACACTTCCTCACAACCATTGATTTCCTGGCCCCTCCAGTCCAGTTCTCATTAAGTTCAACAATGACATGCCAGTGGATACTCTTTCATCTTTTTTATTTGTTCTCTCAATGGCTTCCTCCATGGAGTGCTCTTCTTTCCTCTGGAAACTTTCTGTTTTGTCCTTCCTGGGCTCATGGACAAGCATGCTCATCTGGTTTCCTGTCGACCTCCCTAGCATCCTCCGGTCCCTTTCCATCATGGGCTCTTTCTCCTCCAGCCTGTGAGCTCCCAAGGGACTCAGTGCAGGACCCTTTTCTCTTCGTACCCTTTTATGATCCCCTGTAATCTTGTTTTCTCCTCTGCTCTCAATTACTTTATTTTCACCAAAGACATCTCTGTCACAGGCCTTCTTTCTGATTTCCAAATCTGGGTCTATGCTTAAAAACACCTTAAAAAAAAAAAACAACCTACAAATTTGAAGCCAAGTTGAGAGAGTATACAACTCTTGATCTCCCTCCCAAATGAGACGTCACCCAGTTCTGGAGTGGTTGTGAAAAATCTCAACACAAAATTCATTTCTTGTTAATGTAGTTTTTCGAAAAGATGTGCACCAAATAGAGCTCAGGAGCTGGGAGGGACCCTGTATCTGAATGAACTGAAACCATATGTAGAAATCATAGACCCAGGCATGAATTGAGATGGCTCTTCCATCTCCCTGTTTTATTCATTCAGGATCTAAAACATTCCTGCTCAGAGTTGAACTTCATGATTCCTCTTGCACCTATTGGTTTCAACAAATTCATGGAATGTAACTCATTGCCCCTATCCCAGGACAAAAAAGGAAAATGTTTTTGCAGTGGCTATAGAATCATACAGTGGTCAGGTCCTCCAGGAATGAAATGAATGTTAACAAAATTATTTGATGAAAATGCAAACAATGGCCTGAACTGCCTGGAAAAATATCACCAATTCCCAATATTTGGGGGGAAATGGTCCCTAAGAGATACCATGGCTTTCTAGTAAACAGAACTTTGTATTTATTAGCTGATCAAGAGAAAATAAGACTTCTGCATGGGAAACAGTCATGGATTAATATATTTGGTTTGGAAGGAGGCAGAGGTCTATGCCAGTTAGCAGGAGAAACCATGCTCAGAGAACTCAGCCTCAGGACCAGTGCCATTATTCTGAAGAAATGCACTTGGGAAAGCTTTGTGATGCTGCCCATGACAAACCTTACTTCCATCATAAAAGACTTTGCCTTGGACCTCGGTTAATCTTGCTTGTTTATGACCTGTTCCGATGCCGGTAATTGAAGGACTTGGGGAACTGAAATATTTCCATGGCAACAATTTTTATGAAGAGAAGGAAATGCCAGAATTCTTCTTGATGACCAGATTGTTCTGAAATAAATACTTGGACAAAAAGTTACTCAAGAGTTGTGTTGTTGTTGTTGTTGTTTTATCCAAATAATGTTTCAGTGATTAGTTAAAATTGAAAACTAATACCCAAGACTTCTGACCCCTAATTAGATATATCACATAATCCCTCTACCTCCCATCCTCCCAGCAGTAAATAAAGATGATGATAGTGATGTCATGTATGGATACTTTTAAGGCTTATTAGGTCATGATTGTACAGTGTGTTTTGAGGTAGTAAAGTGAAAACACTACAAAATTTTATAAGTTATTATCATGGTTTTGTAAAAATAAAAATAACAATCTAATGTACTTTGCCCCCATTGGGTCTGTAATTTATGGGCTTTAGCTCTTACTTCCAAAATTTTTATTTCAGTAGCTACAAACTCATTTTGAAGTGATTTCATTAGTATCCCCTGAATCCTAGTTTAAGAAACACATGCACGTACATACACCCCATCAGCTACAAAGACACAACATACAAATTTCCTGAGCCTTCCAGAAAGACAGCCAAAATCCCTGCTCTGATTTGGTTTCTTGCTTCTACTCCCATTTTTCACTGATTTAAGAGAATGGAACCATATTTGCAATTCTGAATTCCTTAGCACAGTTCCTAAATTTGACTCTCAGATTCTGTAAATATTCAAACAAACAGGAAGACATCATATAACATATTTAAATTGTTAATCTTCTAACAATAAGAATTCAGTATAAATATAATTCACAAGCTTTACTAAATACAACATTATCATTTATATGGACAATTCAGAAGGTATTCTCAGGGGCCATAATTGGTATTAATTATATTTACGTTCTATTTTGGACTGCCAGATAATAAGAGGCATAGTCAAAAAAAGTTCACGGTAAGTTTCGGTTTTTGGTATTTTGTTTTGTTTTGCAAATCTCTTTTTGTCTCAGCACAAATACAAAACTCTATACAGGGGAAATTTAATGAGTGCTTTCTGTGTATATTACAATAACAATGGATGAAGGTAGTCAAAAAGTACAATATTCCAATTATAAAATAAGTCAGGGGACTTATAAACTAAGCACAGCGTGGTGACTACAGTTAATAATACTGTGCTCTATATTTAAAAGTCAATAAGAGAGTAGATTTCAAAATTTCTCATCACAAGAAAAAAATTGTAACGTGTGGTGATCATTTCATAGTGTATACAAGTAGCAAATCATATGTCACATATAAAACTAGTATAATGTTTTATTATATCTTAATTATATTTCAAAATAATAGTAGCAACAATCATCTTCTACAATAGATAGTATTTTACAGAAAAGGAAACTGGGGTCCAGAGAAATTAAGGAGGAGCTTGAGGTCACACGGCCAGAACTGGAACCTAGACAAGTCTTTTTTTTTTTTTTTTTTTTTAAGATTTTATTTATTTGACAGCAAGAAGCACGGTTAGAGAGGGAACACAAGCAGGGGGAGTGAGAGAGGGAGAAGCAGACTTCCCCGCCGAGCAGGGAGCCCGATGTGGGGCTCGATCCGGGATCATGACCTGAGCTGAAGGCAGTCGCCCAACCAACTGAGCCACCCAGGCGCCCCTGGAACCTAGACAAGTCTTGATGGCACCTTGATATGCTTCGAGGGGTCTGTTTCCGTGTGTGCTGTAGAATGACTGCATCTAGTGGTGTGCACCTTCCAACGCGATTCTCGGACCTTCTATCCCAGCAGCAAGGCAGTGCCTACCCTCAAGAAGTCTGCGTTGGAGGAAAAGCCTCTCAACGTCGAGAGATCTCCCGCTCTTCAAGACAGGGTTTGTCTACTCAGGATGTGACTCGTTTTCCATCTAGGTTCCTAGACAGGCTGGTTCTCCTCTAATTGATGGTGATATTGTCGTCCACACCTCTACCCTCCCCCCACACCCCCACTCCCCACCTGAGGTCCTGCGCTGAGTGCCCACAACCGTGGAATGTTCCAGTGCTTCTTTCCATTCCCAAGCCCCATGTAGCACCTCACAGACCAACCTTGACACAGTCCCACCAATGCCCAGGTCTCAGAGACCCCCAGTTTGTCACGGCCACAAACCCCAGGCACAGACTCATACACACCACCCTCGAGCTTGGCTGTCCTCAGAGAGATGCCAAGCCGATGAGGAGGTGGAACAGTGCCCAGGACTGTATCTCCAGAGAGAGCACTACCCATAAACAGGCAAGGAGAAATGAATGAGATGTGGAACACTGGGGAGAAGGACTGTGGAAAACAGGAAGCTGATGGTAGTCTGAGCAAAAACCCCATGGGTTTTTGTTTAGATGACACACCGTGTTTCATCTAAACACCGTGGCCACATAGATTTCAAGCCTCCAAATGAGGGAGCAGGTGTAGTGCAACCATTGACCAGAGGTTGTGGGGCCTTGGTCAGGTGGTAACACTTACCAAGTGTTTGTTTAGGGCGTGGTCTGAAGGAGCTCAGGAAATAAAGATGGCGGAGATCAGCTCCTGCTCTTCTCTGAGGCCTTGTTTTACTCACTTCAAATGAGGTCCTTCGCTAGTCTAAAAATCTGTGATTCAAGTGTCCTTTACTGAGGACCAAGGAAAAGTTAAGGAAGGGTGTTCTCCTCAAAGGTATTGATCACATTCTGATACTGAGTAGTGATTAACCTAAACCTTGAATAAACCTGTAAATAATTTGGACCTTGGTTCTCCCACCTGTAAATTGGGGATCATCTCTCACACCATCGGTTGGGAAAATGTATGTCAAGCCTAAGGGCTATTAGGATTTTCTTCGCAGTAACAAGAGGCTAGGTTAGCAGTTTTCTGTCTTGGCAGTGCATTACAATAACCTGGGAAGACTTAAAAAATATCACTATCAGAGGGGCGCCTGGGTGGCTCAGTTGGTTAGGCGACTGCCTTCGGCTCAGGTCATGATCCTGGAGACCCAGGATCGAGCCCCACATCGGGCTCCCTGCTCAGCGGGAAGCTTGCTTCTCCCTCTCTCAGTCCCCCTGCTTGTGTTCCCTCTCTAGCTGTGTTTCTCTCTGTCAAATAAATAAAATATTAAAATATATGTATATATATATATATATATATCAGTATCGGAGCCTTACCTCCATAATGTGAATTTAAGCCAATGGAGTGTGGGGCCAGGCATCAGAACATCTGAAAATCCTCTAGGTGATTCTTTTGTGCAGTTAAGGTGAAGAGGGCTGTTCTCCCTTTCTTTTAAGAACAGTTGATCCTCATTTGGTTGAATGTGAGGATTTCTCAATTAAAATCAGCATTCTTTAAAACTTATGCAAATCACCCCAAGAGTGCAATTTCTTCCCTCCAGCTGTGAGTGGCAGCCTGCTTGGTGGTGTGGTCGCTGCCCCAGGCTGGCTGACAGGGGCATTCCTCCAGCGGGAAGGTAACAGGGCTTCATTTGTTTCGAGGGGGGGGCGGGTTTGGGGTTCATTTGTTTGGCTTTGTTATGGCTTTTTTCAACTCAAGTAACCACCACCTTCCTGCCATTCCTGCCAAGAAACAGGAAAATATTACATGTTTTATTATATGTCTTAACTATAGGGGCACCTGGGTGGCTCAGATGGTTAAATGACTGCCTTCAGCTCAGGTCATGATCCTGGAGACCCAGGATAGAGTCCCACATCAGGCTCCCTGCTCTGTGGAAATCCTGCTTCTCCCTCTCTCATCCCCCTTGCTTGTGTTCCCTCCCTGGCTGTGTTTCTCTCTGTCAAATAAATAAAATCTTAAAACCCAAAAAACTATATCTCCATTTTCCCTTAACCTTGAGGTAAGAAAAGCTGGCCGAGACCCACCTGAGGACCGAACTCGCTTCCATAACTTCCACGAACCAGGTAAAGATGATACAGAAACTGGAAACGGAGGAGGGAGTATGGTGACATTTGATAGGCTGATGAGTAAGGTTTGCACCAAGAAAAATCAGCTAAAACCTAGAGTTGTGAGTTTATAAGATCTGTCTGAGGGCCGATCCACAGAAAACCCATAGTATTCTCAGCTTGCCCTTAACGACTAGGATTTTATTCTCCACAGGCAGGGGAGGCACATATTCCTAGCCTATGAAATTGATTCCCTTCGTTCTGGTCCTCAGGGCACTCCATTATTTGGCTCTGGTGACTTTTGTAAAAGTTTATAGTCCATTTCAGTAAATATAAGTCAAATGGTGAAACCCAGTGGCGGATGAGGAGCCCCAATGTGAGGACATTTTTTTCTCATTAAGTGCTGAAGTTAACCCCCTGGAGGACGCAAAGAATAACAGCACAGGCATGTGAGAAACACTTTTGTGCTTTTCAGCTAAACACCATGTCACACCGATTTTCAGAAACAAGAAAAGCTAAAACATCGACACGCTCCACCTTTGGGGATAATCCCTGGTCCTAATTTCCTTTAGTCTATGCTTTCTTAAACTGGAGTGTCTTCTTGAATAACCAAAAAAAGCAAAGGGTGCCCGGGTGGCTCAGTCTGTTAAGCATCTGCCTTCAGCTCAGGTCATGATTCCAGGTCGTGGGACTGAGTCCTGCATCAGGCTCCTTGCTCGGTGGGGCATCTGCTTCTCCTTCTCCCTCTGTTGCTCCCCCTGCTTGTGCTCCCATTGTCTCTGACAAATAAATATATAAAATCTTTAAAAAATAAACAAAAACAAAAACAAATTCTTGAAAGCTTTTAACAACCGATATGACCAAAAAGAACTATTAAGTTAAAATCTAAGGAAAGGTAGAAACTCAGATAAATAAGCAGAACACAGGATGCTTTTTTTTTTTGGGGGGGGGTGTTGCTTGAACTTGAACTCCAGTTATCAGGGCCTCTTGGATAAAGAGCCACAAAAGACAAAGCCCAGGAGTCTAGCAGGACATCTTCTGCACATTAAGTTGGGATCCTAAGAACTTATACCTCTAATATCTAACGATGAGCCAGAAATAACCCAACTCTCCCACCCTCAGCCCCAAGGAAATTCTTCTTGGACCTGAGCATATCAGGAAGAATTGAACCCCTGGCCCAGAAAATCCATGATAGAAAGCAGCTCTTCCCGTGGATCCGTGGGCCAAATTCACATCACCTGGGTATTCCAGGAAACCTCAAGGTATGACTTCATTTTAAAGTTGTCCCAGACTCTTGGTTATCCTCATAAATCTGGCAGAAGCAAATGTACATCTCAGAGAACCACACTTTCATCCTTGGCCTCAAGCAATTCCCTCAAATAATTTCTTAAGGAAAATGCATAGCTCACAGTAATAAATGAGTGCACGTACACACATTTGAGTAAACCAGATCCCATGAGTGAAAACCAATAGAAAAAATAAACGGAGGGTGAACAGACCTGTAAAATTTCAAATGTTGAAATTATCTAAAAGAAATTGTTTTAAAAAGAAATTATTTCCAAGATATTCTGCCTATTAGATGAGAAACATAGACAAGCTTGAAAGAGGAAACACTAAGAAGACAATAATAATTTTTTTAATTGAGCTAGAACTGATGCATAACTTTGTGTACATTTCAGGTGGTTAGCATATTCATTCAACACATTTATTTTACAATATGATTGCCACTGCTGTGTTAGCTAACAATATTTTGTCACCATAAATATAATTTCTAGTTGTGGGAACAACTAACATAGCAGATTTTAAAATTAGAATGTATAGAAATAAAACCAATGATTAAAACTAAAAACTCCGTGGACGTAGTAAGCATTCCATTAGGCATGGCTGAAGAAAGAATTAATGGGCTGGAAGATCGATCTGAAGTCATTATGCAGAGTGTAGCACAGAGAGAGATGGAAAATATAAATGGGAAATTAAAAGATACAGAAGACAGAGCTAAAGGTCTCACGTTTTTCTAATCAGAATTTGAGAAGGAGAGGAGAGCAAGATTGGGACTAAAATATGGAACCTGAATTTTATCTTGACAGCAGTAACCACTGAAAGATTTTAAGGAGAAGGGCACCTGGGTGACTCAGTGGGTTAAGCATCTGCCTTTGGCTCAGGTCATGATCTCAGGGTCCTGGGGTGGAGCCCCACATCAGGCTCCCTGCACCAAGGTGAGCCTGCTTCTCTCTCCCCCTCTGCCTGCCATTCCTCTTCTTGTGCTGTCTCTCTCTTTCACTCTGTCTCTAATACATAAATAACATCTTTTTTTTTTTTTTTTTAAGATCTTAAGTAGAGCATTGAGTAGAATTGTTATAAAAGAGGATGTTTATTCACTGCTCAAAGGTGTCTGGCTGAGGGAGCAAAGGGGCTGAAATGTGGACTGTATTCTATTTACCAGGATGCTGATGAGGCGTGGGTTCATGGAGATAGGCTTTTAATAATTCCTGCAGAGATACTGAGTGGCTATTCACAGTGCTGGACCTTCAAATCTCTCTCTTTGGATGTAGGATAGAAAATGGGTTGTCCCAAAGAAAAGTGCTACAGATCTGTTTTCCCATCATTTCTGCAAAGGTCAGATTTCCAGACTTTTCCCTATGTGCAGCTAAAAGCTCACACTAAGAAATGATACACGTCCATGTCTATTTGTTTTCTGGGGAATTATTTAAAGCCAGTTTGGTTCTTGAGCTGGACTCTGCCTTAGGTTGAATTCTGCTGTTGTCTTCCTCCATGGCTGCTTTCTCTCTCTCTTCTCATGCCTCCTGAATACATTTTGGGTGAAAAAGAGCATTTATCTTCTTTCCCATCCTTGTGGGGTACATAATGCAATATTGAGCTCGCTTTGCACTCTGGAGCATGTAAGCTATTTTCTTTAGTGACCACATCCAATAGATAGCCCATGTTCGTGTCCCTGTGCGTTAGCTGAAGTCTCTGTCTGCCGCGAGCCACCTGCATGGTCAATTAGGTGATTTCCTTCTGCAAGGCCCGGAACACCGACCCTCCCACAAAGTGTGAGGAGTTTGTGTGGGGCAGTAGTTTCTCCACTCTGCTTGTTTGTTATTCTTTGTGCGGAATGCTTGACATTTAAAAACCATGTCTGGTATATAGCAAAATGCTTTTGTTTCTACTTACCATCATTAAAAATACCTTATCTCAGATATCCTGCAGGTCTGTGGAAGAGATTGTTAAGGCTCTTAAATGGTTAAATAAAGGACTTAATATAAGAAATAAAACTGTACTAACAAGAGCATTGCCACGTACACAAAGGATACATAAAGAAAGAGTTCTGCACCCAGTCATAGAAAAGAGGCTTAAGCTAGTGCTTTTACCTTTGCAAAATAAGTTATCTTTCTCTTTGACGTCAAACTAACTTCTGGTCATTATATTTATGGTGTAGCTAAAACTTTGTACACAACTCATCTAAGCCTTTCATTTGCCTTCTTGTTTGTAAGACTTGCTTAAAGAACACCATATTATTTATATGCAAGTGTATTCCTTTCTTTATTCTCACTTTTGCAGTCTGCTTACGGCACTCCTTTTAGAGAATAAAATCAATATAAAAACAGAGTTACACTCTGATTGAGACTCTATCAATACCAGTATACTGAATAGTTTAAATGTAGTTACTTAAAGTTTCCACGACCACCTGTTCATCTTTTGCCTGCGTGACCATGCTCTGCCTTGCAAGGCCAGGGGATAAAACACTCCATTGAGATAAGATCAGATAGAACCAACTGTTGTCTAAAGCTAGATTGGTGTGACTGCCAGTGGAGCAGGGTCTGTTTCTGCCCACAACTGATTGCTCTATAGATTAGGGATGTTCTGTTGTAAGTTTATGGCACCTGAACGACGCCAATGTCATGAAAAAATTTATGATTGGAAACTTAAGAAAATCTGTATAATCTCTCTCTCTCATTTAAGATTATCTATCTATCTATCTATCTATCTATTTATTTATTTATTTATTTATTTGAAAGAGAGAAACACAGCTAGAGAGAGAACAGAAGCAAGGGGAGTGAGAGAGGGAGAAGCAGGCTTCCCGCTGAGCAGGGAGCCCAATGCGGGGCTCGATCTCAGGACTCCAGGATCATGACTTGAGCCGAAGGCAGTTGCTTAACCAACTGAGCCATCTAGGCGCCCCAAGAAAATCTGTATAATCTCTTACAAAAGTCTGTGATTACTCTTCCTTTGGAATGATCTGTAACGACATGCTTTAGATAAAGAACCCTGAAGACACAGTTTTCAGGAGATCCCCACACCACTCTTGGAGTCTGGTCTCCTCATTCGGAATCGCCAACACTATCTCCTCCTTTTGGACCCTGATTGTTGCTGGGGCTGGCTCCCGGCATCTGTCGAGAGAAATTTGGCATTTCATGAGCTGATTATAGCACATGTGTTTTAGGGAATGACGGATGGTGGTTAATGGTTCAACTTCAAAAACTATGAAAGAGGGATTATTAGGGTTGAGATAGTTTATGACCCTCAGATCGGGAATTAGTGGTAAAAAAATATAAACATGAATGTGGTGCTAATTCTGTGGAAGGCAGTAAAGTGGGTAGTTGGAGTTCACTGTGGTGTTGTCTGTTAGGACGAAGAAGCTGGGATCTGGCTAAAGAGTGGGTCCCTCTGTAGTTAGCAGGAACAGGGTTCTATCTGCTCAGTCTTTGGTCTTGGGGAAGGGAATTGAGAAATGTCTCCTGAACTAGGTTTACTAGAGGAAACCAAAGTTACCCCAAACATCCAAATCTCTGGGGTCATTCTCCTACACAAGATCCAGGGGCCAATAAAACTGTACTGGGGGCACCTGGGTGACTCAGTTGGTTAAGCGGCTGCCTTTGGGTAAGATCAAAAAGGCAGCAAATACTTGCTTGTCGGGAAACCAAAGCATCTTATTTGCAGCAAATCAGGACAAATGCACAGCACTTCATGAAAGGTTCAGGGAAGGGAAAGGTTTCTACTGAAGAAGGGATGATAATTTGAATTAATTACATATAGCACCCATTAGCACTAATTAAAGATGTGTAATGCATTGTTGGCATTTTCTTATTGAGGATGCTCTTGGCTGCCTATTTTCTCTCCATGAACACAGAAAATATTAGTAAAGGCTTTCATAGAATCACATCAAACTTTAGGATCCCATTCTCCTGTTACCATAATGCTGAAAATGTTTAACCTCCTAATTTTCCTTTTCATGGGGAAATCCTGAATCTTGCTCTTTTAGTTGAGGTCTTACTGTATTTACATTTATAAAGAACAGGTTGTTAAATCCATCACTAAGATGTTTACAGGCAGTGTTAGCCTGCTCTATCTGCCCTCCACTCCCCCAGATACAACAAAAGGATGAGCTGATCCTATTACCATCATGTCCTGTGCCAAGAGAAATAATGGTAAATAAGACACAGACTCTTTCTTTAAAAATAAAGAGCACTGAAAGGGAAGTAGGCATATAAATAGATAATATAGTTCAACATGGAAGTGTTTAAATAGATAATTGTATATAATTGAAGCACAGTGAAGAGCGTAATTTATTCGTTTTTAAAATATTTATTTGTACACAGATGTTTATAGCAACTTTATTCATATTTACTAAACTTGCAAGCAACCAAGATGTCCTTTAGCAAGTGAATGGAATGCGATGAAAAAACATGAAGGGAACTGAAATGCATATCATTTAGCGAAAGAAGGCAATCTGAAAAATGTATATACTGTATGATTCCAAGTCTAGGACATTCTGGAAAAGACAAGACTACGGAGACAGTGTAATGAGGGGTTGTTGGCAGAGAGGGGAGGAAAACATAAGTGGAAAACAGGATTCTTAGGGCAGTGAAACTATTCTATATGATGCTATGATGATGGATACATGTCATACATTTGTCTAAACCCATAAAATGTACAACATCAAGAGTGGACCTAATGGAAACTATGGTCCTTGGGTGATGATGACATGGCACTGTAGGTTCATAGACTTTAACAAATGTACCTCTCTGGTGGGGAACATTGGTAATGGCAGAGACTATGCATTTATGTGTGCATTTCAGGGCAGGGAAGGGGGAGGGCATATGGAAAAATCTCAGCACCTTCCTCTCAATTTTGCCATGAACCTAAAAATGCTTTTTAAAAATAATTGTTTAAAGTATTTATTAAGTACCTACTATGTACAGGGGCGCCTGGGTGGCTCAGTCGGTTAAGCGATTGCCTTTGGCTCAGGTCATGATCCTGGAGACCCAGGATCAAGCCCCACATCGGGCTCCCTGCTCAGTGGGAAGCCTGCTTCTCCCTCTCTCACTTCCCCTGCTTGTGTTCCCTCTCTAGCTGTGTTTCTCTCTGTCAAGTAAATAAAATCTTTTTTTAAAAAAGTACCTACTATGTACAAAACTCTATGTTAGACATTGAGGGAGCTGAAGGACTAACACATTCTTATACCCTCTTTTTATGTGAAGGTAGGAGCAAGCTTAAGAAGAAAAATATTTTTTTTCCAGATTTTATTTATTTAGAGAGTGAGTGTGAGTGAAGGCAGGGGGCTTGGGAGGGGCAGAGATTGAGGGAGAGCATCTCAAGCAGGTTTCACACAGCGCAGAGCCCATGTGGGGCTCTATCCCAGGACCCTGAGATCATGACCTGAGCCAAAAATCAAGTCAGACCCTTAACCGACTGAGCCACCTATATGCCTCAAGGAAAAAAAAATTGTTTTAATCTCCTAACAGATCCTACTACCTTGGACCCCCTGGTAGAGAAGAGAAACTGAGGAAAGACTTCTCTCTGCCAGCACTTAACGGCCCAGAGGAATTGCTTACTCCAGGAGCTAGGATGCTTTGGATCAGACAGTTAATTTCTCCTGATGTTCCAGAACACTGCAAGGACACATAGCCAAATTAGGCTCATTTTATCCAAGATCACTAGCAGGGCTTTTGGCAAATGTTTAACCACCAAGATTGCATTTTACCAGGAAAATAGTTGCCATAACTTCTCCTTACCATCGGATTTGCTGATCAGAGGTCAATAATAGCTTTGAGAATAGTTATTGATTTATGAAAGTGTTTTTGATCCTTGCTAAACATAGATTCCATTCCTCACCCAGATGAACTGGTATGGTGTGCTTACTACCTGGGGAAAGGAATTCTTCTAAACCCCACTGTATAATAGAACTGTAACAACAATGAGCGTGTTACTGACATCTAATTTCATTCAACACCTAGATTAACTGCTTTTCAAAGAACATGTTGACTTTGCCACCACCTTAGTCAGTATTTACTTTGGGATCCATAACTCAGGTCAAAACTTTAGAGGTGGAGCTGAAAGCCTGCAGATTAAAGAAACTCTGGACAGGGAGGAACTGAAGCAATGTAATGAGGAAACTGACAAATCACATGTTGACTTTTAATGGCAACAATTCAGCTTTGGAAACCCTAGTCAGGATTCCTGGTGAAGCCAATACTGGTCTGGCTCTAGGGATTTTACTTCAGAAGAAAAAGTAGACACTGGCTACCCAATTCAATGAATTTTTCACTATGTGCAGTTTCTTTCCTGAGATGGGAAGTAAATGGGAGTAAAATTGGTGAACTCACACTGTACATGTCGGTCAACCCTTAGTCTTACACAATTTGGACTGAAAAAACTTTTGTCAAGTCATTACAACAGCTTGTTAACCAAATAAATCCTCCTATTATACTTGAGGAAGCTGATCCTCAGAAAGGTTAAGTTAGGGGCACCGGGATGGCTCAGTCAGTTGGGCATCCAAACTTTTTTTTTTTTTTTAAGATTTTATTTGACAGAGAGAAACACAGCCAGAGAGGGAACACACGCAGGGGGAGTGAGAGAGGGAGAAGCAGGCTTCCCGCCGAGCAGGGAGCCCGATGTGGGACTCGATCCCGGGTCTCCGGGATCATGACCTGAGCCGAAGGCAGTCACTCAACCAACTGAGCCACCCAGGCGCCCCGAGGGCATCCAACTCTTGACTCATCCATCTCAGGGTTCTGAGACCAAGCCCATGTCACCCTCTCCCTCTGCCCCCCTCAAATAAATAAATCTTAAAAAAAAAAAAATAGGACTCCTGGGTGTCCCAGTCTGATAAGTGTCTTCCTTTGCCTCACCTCATGATCCCAGAGTCCTGGGATTGAGCCCCACACCAGGCTCCCTGCTCAACAGGGAACCTGCTTCTCCTTCTCCCTCTGCTGCTCTCCCAGCCTGTGTTCTCTCTCTCTGTCAAATAAAAATTTAAAAAAAGAAAGAAAGAGAGGTTGTATTAAATTAGTAGGACTCTGAGCTTCCCTTCCTTCCATCTACTCTGTAACTCTTCATGCTGCCCACTGCTCTTATCATTAAGGGGAAAATCTTGTGGACCCATGCTTTTCAAGCTTTACCTGCATGTGAGTTCCCTCAGAAACTTGGGTCAATGAACGTTTGATTCAGCAGGTGTGTGATGAGCCCGAGGTTTCGAAAGGCTAGCTCCTGGTGGTGCTGATGTTGCTGGTCTGTGACTGTCCCCAGCAGACAGGTTGTAGATGTCCTGTGCTCCACAGTGTTCTGTCCAGCTTGTTGCCATCATGCATGGTGTCCCTTTGCATCTCACCATGTATGGATTTTGAACTTGTGACATGATGCCAAGTATTGAATCTGCTGCAGGCTCTTCTGTCCTGAAATAATGCTTAAGAAATTCATTTGTAATCTGTTAGGGAGATTTTTAAAGCATCTTTAGGCCATTTTTCCTCTAATGTCGTTCCTGCTTATGGTTGAGATGTGTCACCATGTACTGGGACTAAGGTAGAAAATCTGACAGCTTAAGGCACAATGCTGTCCTGGTATAAATACACAAAGTTTAGGGAGAAAAACAGTGACAAAGTCTTTTGAATGTATTTTGAGTCAATGCTAAGATGTATTTTTCAGAGATACAACTCAAGGGATGTGTCATGAACTTGGATTCATGATTTCCTGGATTCCGGTGTCTCTCGGCCCTTCCCACCTAGCCATGTAAGCCTGGGCTCCAGCCCCGTGGGCTTTGTGTTGGACCTGGAAAGGGAATGGCTGGAAGAGATCATCTGTATGGGCTTTTAAATTATAAAATTTTATGGTTATAACGGTTATCACTTTTTCCCCTACATTGCCTACCAAAAAAAAAAAGTGATAGAAATGTTTACCAAAGAAACATTTTGTCTGATCAAAGTTGTTTCAGGTAAAGTGGCTGGGACAATACAGTAGGACCAAAATAAAAGAGCATAAATGACAAGACTAAATTGTCCTCTGCTCATTTCTTTGTATTTTCTCTTTTCTGGTTAAATATTTTTATTGAGGTACAATAAATATAACGCAAAGTGAGAAGAAAAGAAAAGAAAAGAAAAAAATATTTATCAAAGAAAGAGACAGCTGTTTTTCCATTTGGATAACCACAAAGATTTTGTTTTCTTTCTTTCTTTCCTCCTTCCTTCCTTCCTTCCTTCCTTCCTTCCTTCCTTCCTTCCTTCCTTCCTTTTCTTCGTCCTTTTCTTCGTCCTTTCTTTCTTTTGTCTTTTCTTTCTTTGGAGAGAGAGAGAGCGTGCATGGGTACAGGTGGGGGATGAGGGACAAAGGGAGAGGGAGAGAAAGAATCTCAAGCAGCCTCCATGCCCAGTGCTGAGCCCAGATGTGGGGTTGATCTCACAACCCTGACCTGAGTTGGAATCATGAGTCTGACACTCAACTGACTGAACCACATAGGTGCCCCATGGATAACCAGGGAGATTTTGATGAAAAAGACTGGTAAGTATAAGCCAAGTACTTGCTTCTCTCAGCTTGCTTGTTGCTATAGCAGAAAGAGTTACGGGTTAGGAGAAAATAGACGGGCTATATGATGTTGGGCAAGTCACTTCATCTCTCTGAGTCTGATTCCTCACCCGCAGAATGGCTGGGATTGCTACTCACATCCCTTTCTGTCTAATGATCCATACAATATGTGTTACAAAATTCTTGAACCTAGTTCTTAGTCTTCCATTTTTAGCTGTGATGCAGGCAATAGGTCCCTGACCACACCCTCCAGCCTTACGGATGGAGCAAGTATAAGTTCCTGAACACAAAGACATATTTTATTTTCCACCCTCCCTTCACCATCCTTTAAAGAGATGGTGCAGTGAATAAATGTGTGAGCTCTTCCTCCCACAGGACCATAGGGAATAATGAGACACACGGAAGTCAGTGGCAGCCACCAGATTCACATCTCCAGGGGACATGGCACACAAGCTACTGCCCAGAGGGCACTGAAAGGCATTTTCAACACCTGACATTTGGCGTTCAGATTCCCCTGGTCCGGAGATGAGTCAGTGAAGGGTGTTATTAGTGAAGCTACACTACAGTGGTGCTAAGGACCCCAAGAGGAAAGAAAAATTAGCAAATTGGAGATCTTCTTTAGTTTTTACTTCAATCCCTGGTGCTATATTTTAATTTGAATTGGGAATTGGGTTTAATCAGAAGTGTTTCCACAGGGAAAAGAACCTGGGAAATGAGAACACATATGTGTCTGCTGAGCTCAGTTCCAAGAGAAAAATCCAGTCTTGCAGGGAGGCTCTGAACGTTTGGGAATTGTGGGCAGGTATAATTAATAGAATCACAGATGCTAGAACAGGAAAATTCCTCATAAATTAGTCCTACCCTTTGTTTACTGTTCTTCTCAAAGGCAAACTTGGAATGTGGAGAAAAGAAAAGAAAATTCCCTACAGAACCTGAGGAGCTCTGCTGGGCCCCTTCATACATAGACTTTCATTTAGGGGCCTCTGGAAGGGCCAGGGATCTGCATCTTTACGAAGCTGCCTAGGGGTTTCTCAGACACTGTCAAGTTTGAGAATGTAGCTTTGAGTGACTACCAGTCATTGATACATTCATATGAATACTTTTCTTTATTGCCATTTGTATTTATTTAAGATGAAGGAGAAGAACCTATGGTTAAATGCAAGAGGGTATTTTGGAATTGTGCTGGAGGGAGTTAAATTTGGAAAAACACAGCACAAATGGGAAGGCAGAATGCACTGGGGAAAACCTTTCTATCAAAGCTTGCCCAGAGTTAGCTTTGCCTTACAAAAATTTGAAAACACAGCTCAGAAACATCCCTTTAAAGATGTTTCCATATAATGAGGACATGGAATTGCTTTGATCTACCTCACCAGTTCAACTCTTTAAACTTCTTCTACTGGGGGTGAGGCAGGAGGAGGGAGGCCCTTGAAGACATTTTCTAAGATCAAATCAGAGCTACCCACTCACCCGTGAACACAGACGACTGCCTCCGCCTGTGTCTCCTGACCTCTTCCTCCCACTCCTCATAAAGACAGGTTCCTGAAAAGAAGTTTCATTAGACATCCAGCCGCCTTCTCAAAATCCTGCTGTGTGTCTTGACATAGAGGGATGCTGTCATAGCAGGATTGAGAAACACCTTTTCAGGATAGACTTTTTCAAGAACTGGTGATAATTTATACACAGGGGCCTAAGGAATTCAGATATTTGGAAGGAGTGAGTGGAGTTCCTCCCTGGGGACTAGCAATACTCAAGGAATACGAAGACGTGAAATACGATGTCTCTCTTCTCTAAAAGTTGATGGTCTTGTCAGGGAGATGAAACAGACATACACAAAGCAGAAGGCTGTACCAGGCCCTACAGGCTCAGTGCCAAAGGGAATATCACTTCACGAGCTCCTATAGAACGCTAACCAATTCCCACTTCAAAATTCAGCTCAGAAGAAAAACCGCTATTTGAAAGGTTTTTCTCCCCGATTATGTTCTTCATGTGTGTCCCTCTTGGCTGTTCACACAGAGCAATACTCCCTCATGCCATCTCTTGGTAAAGCAAACCGAAGCCTGGAACGGAGGAAAAATAAGCATATTTTGCATGAGGGCAGCCCACGGACTATTGTGGTGAGCAGGCAGGCCATGGCAAAGTGTACTTCCTCAAGACAACCGCGCCAATGGACACCCATTCCCATGTGCTTTTCTCTTAGGCCACAGATGCTGATTCCATTGAGATATGCAGTCTAGTCTCCTTCCCTCTGAATTTGGGCAGGAGCCGAAGACAGCCTCTAGCTGACAACAAGCCAGAAACAAGGACTTTTAGTCAGCTAGCACAAGGAAATAATTTCTGCCAAATACCCGGAGGAGCTTATGCACATACTTCAGTTGAGTCTCCAGATGTGAGCACAGCCCAGCCAACATCTTAATTGCAGCCCTGTGAGATCCTAAGCGGAGGACCCAGTTAAGCCGTGCAGCCCCCACCCCCCAGGAACTGTGAGGTAGATGTGTGTGTTGAAGGTACTCATTTGGAGGTAATTTGCTGTGCAGCCACAGGGATCCAGTAGAGCTAGCCATGCTGAAGTTGCCATGGTGGAGACACCACGTGGAAAGGTCACATGGAACCAGGCAGAATGACCAAGGAGCCCGGGCTGCTTCAGCCCCCAGCCATTGGCATTGTCCCAACATCATCCACCAGACTTGTACCTGAGCCTGCCGATGATTCCAGTCCCCAGAGTTCGAGCCCTTTCAGATGATGTGGAGTAGAGCAGAGATAAGCTATCTCCATTGAGCCATGTCCAAATTGTAGATTCATGGGAGGCCTGGGTGGCTCAGTTGGTTGAATGTCCAACTCTTCTTTTTGACTTAGATCATGGTCTTGGGGTCATGGGATTCAGCTTCTCCATGGGCTCTGTGCTCAGTGCAGTCTGCTTGGGATTTTCTTTCTCCTTCTCCCCTTGCCCCTACACTAGCTTGTACTCTCTCTCTCTTTCTGAATGAATAAATAAAATCTTTTAAAAAATTATAGATTCATGAGCAAAATTAAAAATTGTTATTGTCTAAAGCCACTAAATTTGAGGGTCATTTGCTATACAGCCATAATAACCAGAACAGGAGTAGGTGATTTTCCAGAACTTTTTTCCAGAAAATTTTCCAGATTTTCCAGTTAAGCTCCCTACTTAACTTTACTTGCTAGTGCATTCACTCTACTCCCTATGTCTTTTGGCAATGGCTTCTTGTCTCTCAGTATTAAATTCCAATCAGATCTTGCTTTCTGGCTTCTGGACCTTGGTTACCAGTCTGTCAGGCTTCCCTGTGTGTCCCATACCTTGTGTGCTAATCCCACTTTGATCCAACAGAGCAATTCTTAGAGCATAGATAAGATCCAGACCACCCAGGATACTCAGTTTTACTTCTTCTAGGTATTTATCATAATCTGTTTACCTGTTTCCGTATCTATTAGCCCCATCAGACTGTGATTCCTCCAGGTCAGAGCTTTT
This sequence comes from Spilogale gracilis, assembly GCA_004023965.1. Taxonomy (NCBI): domain Eukaryota; kingdom Metazoa; phylum Chordata; class Mammalia; order Carnivora; family Mephitidae; genus Spilogale; species Spilogale gracilis. Next base: position 18,874 of record PITA01008699.1, read on the forward strand.
ATAATTCTGGATCTAACTCAGGATAGAGATGTTCTATCTGCTGAGTGAATGATTGTAATGAAAAGATCTACATTATTTTGCTCTGTGGAAATTCAAGATCTGTATAAGATCTTTGTCCATGAAGGACTTAACAGTCTAATATTAAAATACATTGCCTAAATTATAGATGCTATGAAAGGAAGGGGTAGTATTTGCTTGGAAGGCTTCAGAGAAGAGGAGAAACTTGAACTTGACATTAGGAAGAGGTTTATTGGATTTGGGTGAAAGGAAAGGAAACAGGAGGGTATTTCAAACTAGGAGAATAGCAGGAGAAAATTACGTAAAGGTGGAGAGGAGGAGAAGACTGATGTTTTAAAGATCATAAAGAGATGTTTGTGACAGAAACTCTTGTGTAGAAGTAGAAATCATGGTCTCTTGCTTCTATGGTCTTTTCACAGCTCCTGGATTTCATAAGCACTTATTTATATGCTTGGTTCCAACTCTAGACCTACTTCACACTGAGTATCTAGATTTTTTGTTAGTGGAAACAATACATTTTTGAGTGGATTATTCACTAATCTACATTGTTAGTGCCATAAATTCATTCTGTATCAATCCACACTGGATGAAACCCCAATTCATCATGAAGCAGATTAATCTGATGTATGAAATAAGGTCCACCAACTGTAAAACCAGAACACTTAGATTTCTTAAGCATTGAGATTTATGAATAAAGTAGAATACCATGACTAAATCCTGCCCATACCTCTCAGGACTTAAAGTTCATGTAATCCAAGGTATTACGATGCTAATAATTCTGACCTCACCAGAGCTGGCTGAGTAAGAAGAGCAAGTCTGTGTGTGTTAGATTGGAAAATCTGAGTTGCATGTTTGTTATGGCAACAAATATTATACAACATATATCAGAGGTTTGTCATGACATAAAATGGGTAACAAGTCCATCATCATGGAATCTTGATGGATAGCTCAGTGGCAAAGCAAAATTCCTAATACAGAAAGAGTGATCAGGCCTCATGTGAGGGGCACAGGAAACCATCCGCTTGAGGAGGAAGCTGGGAACTGGATAGAAGGGCCCCAGTCAGTTTCCATGAGACAGGGAGGTATGTGCTAACTTGAAGATGGCAGCTAATCAGTCGGGGGAATCTGAGTCATGCTGCAGAACCAACTCCAACTCCTTGGGGTTTAAAACTACAAAGAATATTGTTTGCTCAGCCTGCTTGTCTGCCACGGGTCATCTGAAGAGCTCTTTCTGCTTTATCCTCACAAGAAGATCCAGGCTGAGAGGGGTGCCTGGGTGGCTCAGTTGGTTGAGCGACTGCCTTCAGCTCAGGTCATGATCCTGGAGACCTGGGATCGAGCCCCACATTGGGCTCCCTGCTCGGCAGGAAGCCTGTTCTCCCTCTCTCACTCCCCCTGCTTGTGTTCCCTCTCTCACTGTGTTTCTCTCTGTCAGATAAATAAAATCTTTAAAAAAAAAAAAAAAAAGATCCAGGCTGAGAGAAACTCCATCTTTGTGTTTCTAAGATTTCCAGGATGGCCAAAGTAGAAGAAAAGGAAACATGGTATTGTGGGCTGGCTTTAAAAGTTTTCACCTAGAAGTGACACACATCACTTCCGGTGACATTACATTAACTGAGCAAGTCAGTGACGAGCACACCAACATACCCCATACCCTGGCTTCTCATTTCCAGCCCTAGTGATTTCTGGCCTGGAGACTTCTTTACCCTGGGTTTGTCCTGTGCATGGTAGGATGGAGCCCAGAATCCAGATAGCCTGCTGTCCAAGAAGTGCAGAGCATGGTCACAGAGGGGAATGAGCAAGAGTCGGGGTTGACTCAACACCTAGAAGCACCCCAGCAGGCAGGCTGATCTTTCTCTTTAGAACTCCCATGATGCTGCAGTGCCATTCAGCAAGCCTCTCTTCGGAGTCTATTCATTTGGGTGACCTTGGTTTAATTAGAGGTGAACACAGGCTGACACAGTAGCTGCTCAGTCAATGTTTGTGTAATTAAGGGCACTGCGCTTTGGAAACAGCTACATCGGTGAGGGGAGGGGAGGATGAAGATGAAAGGAAACTCATTTTCCAGTAGGCATATAAAAGGATGCAAAATGTTTCCCCCTACTTTTTCTGTCTCTTGAAACCTCATTGAAATGACAGTGGAGGGATTTTTTTTTTTAAAAGACACTAACCCACAAGAGCAGGGAACATGAGATGGAAGACCGCAGCAGGCACGTTTTGGAAGTTGGAGAAATGGTTAATAAAGGGGCTTCAAAAAGTCAAAAAAAGCTGAGTTCTAAGCTGGAAGTGGGGAAAATAAAGATCTAATCTGATTTATAACATAGAAAGAATGCTTCAGAGTTTCTAAAACTGGCAGCGGCAGGCACCTTTGAAACTGAAGGCTAGAAAGAGGTTGCTGAAGAAAGGAGGCTTGCCTGAAAGTCTGTTGAAAAAGCGGTCAGCTGCATAGATCTGTTCCACTATTTGCTCATTCTGGTGGGAGACCCGGGGCTTTTCTCTGAAGATGGTCTCTGGCTTAAGGACAGGAGTATTGAGCTGAAAATGGTAGGAGGATTAAGTTAACCCAAGCATGCCAAACCCTCCTGCTTTCTTCCTCTGGGGTACCAGAAACATACAGTCAGGCCAACATCTTTCTGGCAGGGCATTGGCAGAGTCTGCAGCAAAGACAAGAGTCTATTGTGAATGAAGAATCTCACCAATGAGGAAGAAACACCTAAAGACACAGGTGATAGCATATCTTTCAATTAAATGGTCCAACCAGATCATTCCATAGTGAGGTTGATGGATTGTAAACCCTAAGCATGTCCCAGAACTTTCTAAGAATATTTTGGTCTCAGCTCTTACATTTGGGTCAACAACCAAGAATTTTCACTGCCAAAAAAAAGCCTCTAACAGGAGACCTAAGCAAACAAACAAACAAACAAACAAACAAAAAAGCAACTTGGAGGAAACAGAAACTATATAGGTAGGAAAAAACTTATTTTTAAAAATCTTTTGGGGTGCCGAGATGGCTCAGTCAATTAAGTATCCAACTCTTGATTTCAGCTCAAGTTATGACCTCAAGGTCATGAGTTTGAGCCCCATGTCGGGCTCCATGCTCAGCACTTAGTGTGTTTGAAATTCTCTCTCTCCCTCTCCTTCTTCTCCTCCCTCTGTTGGCATATGCCCTCTCTTTCTCTCTCTAAAAATAAATGAATAAAATACTTTAAAAATCAAATAAAAAATAAAAATCTATCAATATTCTTAACAGAGTTAAAGATATTGTAGGGCGCCTGGGTGGCTCAGTGAGTTGAAGCCTCTGCCTTCGGCTCAGGTCATGATCTCAGGGTCCTGGGATCGGGGCCCACATCGGGCTCTCTGTTCAGCAGGACCCTGCTTCCTCCTCTCTCTCTGCCTGCCTTTCTGCCTACTTGTGATCTCTCTGTCAAATAAATAAATAAAATCTTTTAAAAAAAGAAAGATATTGTAACCATGAAACAAGAACAGGATGTTATCAAAAGAGAACATTCAGAGAATAATTTTAGCAAAAAATATTTGCTAAAAATTTAAAACATGCGGGTAGAAATCTAAAACTCAATAGAAGGGTTAGAATATAAAGCTGAAGCCACGCCTGGGTGGCTCAGTCGTTTAGTGGCTGCCTTTGGTTCAGATCATGATCACAGAGTCCTGGGATCAAGCCCCGCATCAGGCTTCCTGCTCAGCCGGAAGCCTGCTTCTCCGTCTCTCACTCCCTCTGCTTGTGTTCCCTCTCTAGCTGTGTTTCTCTCTGTCAAATAAGTGAATGAAATCTTTTAAAAAAAGAAAAGAAAAGAAAAGAAAATCCGGCTGGAAACATTTCTCAGGTAGCAAAGCAAAAAGGAAGAGATGGGAAGGGGAGGAAACATAAAACAAAATTAGAGAATTATTGGAATGTGTCTACCATTTGAATAATAGAACTTCTAGAAAAAGAGAAGAGAAAAAAAAGGAAAGATATCATCAGTGAAATAATTCAAGACAATTTCTCAGAATGGAAGGACATGAATTTCCAGATTAAAAGGGCCCATCATGTACCCAGAACACTGTTGCAAATAGAACCACAACCAAGGGGTGCCTGGGTGACTCAGTCAGTTAAGCATGTGCTTCAGCTCAGGTCGTGAATAGAGCCCTGGGTTGGGCTCCCTGCTCAGCTAGGAGTCTGCTTCTCCCTCTCCTGCCCCTACCCCCCACTCCTGTGCACATGCACTCTCTCTCTCTCAAATAAATAAAATCCTTAAAAAAAAAAAAACAACCCACAACCAAGGCACTGCATCAGGAGGTGCAAAACAACTTGGGACAAAGATGAGAGGGCAAAAGCAAATCACAATACAGGCAATGCTGGAAGCTAGAAAGATATGGAGTAATGTCTTCACAATTTGAAGGTAAGATTTTTTTTTTTATTGGATAGAGAGAAACACAGCTAGAGAGGGAACACAAGCAGGGGGAGTGAGATAGGGAAAAGCAGGCTTCCCGCCAAGCAGGGAGCCCAATGTGGGGCTCGATCTCAGGTCTCCAGGATTGTGACCTGAGCCGAAGGCAGTCGCTTAACCAACTGAGCCACCCAGGCGCCCCAAGATTATTTTTTTTAAACTAGAATTGGGGGGGGGAACCCAAAATTAGGGGCACCTGGGTGGCTTATCTGTTAAAAATCTGCCTATAGCTCAGTTCATAATCCCAGGATCGGGGATCAAGCCCTGCATCGGGCTCCCTGCTCCACGGGGAGCCTATTTCTCCCTCTCCCACTCTCCCTGCTTATGTTTCCTCTCTTACTGTCCCTCTCTGTGTCGAATAATAAATAAAATCTTTATAAAAATAAACTAGAATTATGTTCTCAGATGAACCATAAATTGTGAGGATATAATAAAAAAATTGTTAGAGTCTAAGGTCTCAAAAAATTACCTCCCAAGGATACTTTCACTGGAAACTACTAGTGGTATTCTGTCTAATACGGCAGCTACTTGCCATATGTGACTATTTAATTTTACATTCATTGCAATTAAATACATTTAAAATTTCATTTTTTAGTTGCACCACTCACATTTACATGCTCTATTGCCATTTGTGGTTGCTGACTACTACTCTGGACTGTGTAGATAGAGAACATACACATCACTGCAGGATTTATTTTTATTTACTTTTATTTTTTATTAACATATATGTATTATTTGCTTCAGGGATACAGGTCTGAGAATCATCAGTGTTACATAATCCACAGCACTCACCATAGCACATACCCTCCTCAATGTCCATCACCTAGCCACCCTATCCCTCCCCCACACCCCCCAGCAAACCTCAGTTTATTTTCTGAGATTAAGAGACTTTTATGGTTTTCTCTCTCCCCGGTCCCATCTTGTTTCATTTTTTCCTTCTCTTCCCGCCCTGCCTCTCAAATTCCTCATATCAGAGAGATCATATAATTGTCTTTCTCTGATTGACTTATTTTGCTTAGGATAATAGTCTCTAGTTACATCCATGTCATTGCAAATGGCAAGATTTCATGGTTTTTTGGATGGCTGCATAATATTCCATTGTATATATATGCCATATCTTCTTTATCCATTGATCTGTTGATGGACATCTAGGTTCTTTCCATTGTTTGGCTATTGTGGACATTGTTGCTATCAACATTCGGGGGCACATGTCCCTTTGGATCACTACATTTGTATCTTTGGGGTAAATATGCAGTAGTGCGATTACTGGGTTGTAGGGTAGCTCTATTTTCAACTTTTTAATTTTATTTTACTTATTCATTTGAAGAGAGATCATAAGCAGGCAGAGAGGCAGGCAGAGAGAGAGGAGGAAGCAGTCTCCCTGCTGAGAAGAGAGCCCGACGCCGGCCTCAATCCCAGGACCCGGAGATCATGACCTGAGCTGAAGGCAGAGGCTTTAACCCACTGAGTCACCCAGGCGCCCTGTTTTCAAAGGGGAACCTCCATACTGTTTTCCAGAATGGCTGCACCAGCTTGCATTTCCACCAACAGCGGAGGAGGATTCCCCTTTCCCCAAATCCTCGCAAACATCTGTCATTCCCTGACTTGTTAATTTTAGCCATTCTGAGTGGTGTGAGGTGGGATCTCACTGTGGTTTGGGTTTGTATTTCCCCGATGCCAAGTGATGTTGAGCATTTGTTCATGTGTCTGTTGGCCATTTGGATGTCTTCTTTGCAGAAATGTCTGTTCATGTCTTCTGCCCATTTTTGATTGGATTATTCATTTTCATTGGATTATTTGATTGGATTATTTGTTGAGTTTGATAAGTTCTTTATAGATTTTGGATACTAGCCCTTTATCTGATATATCATTTTGCTGCAGGACTTCTGCTGGCCTCTGCTCCACTAGAGGATGTGCTCCCCGCAAATGAGTGAGTGAACCAAGAGAGAGAAAGACCTGAACATGTAGGAAAGAAAACATCGATCTAGCTCAGCAGGGAGTCTTCCTGTTCTTCTCTCTCTGGCCCTCCCCCACACTCAGGCACTCTCCTCTCTGTCTCCCCTCCTCAAATAAATAAATAAAATCTTTCTACAAACTATATCTTATTTATTTTGTTAATTGAATGCCTTGAGAGAAGATTTATATAATTAGAAAAATGGTTGAAGTTGATTAGTAATAAGTACATAAAAAACAAAACAAGAAAATAAACAGAGCACTATACCCAACAGGGTTTAATGAAACATCAGAGTTATTCACACCTAAGCCTTCCTGATTTCTTTTTTAAAACATTTTATTTATTTATTTACTTGTGAGAAAGAGAGCACCTGCGCCAGCACACAGCCTGGGGGAGGGGCAGAGGGAAAGGAACAAGCAGACTCCAAGCAGGGAGCTCCACATAGGGCTCCATCCCAGGACCCTGGGATCATGATCAGAGCCCAAGGCAGAACTTAATGGACTGAGCCACCGAGGTGCCCCTAAGCCATCCTACTTCAGACAAGATTTCTTTAGCTGTCTCATTTCCAGGCTCCTCTTTAAGATGCATCCTCAAGCTCATAGCCAGTGGCAGCTTTGGATGCGCAGGTAGGCAGGGTTTAGGGGAAGCAATCTGATTGGCTCCGGGGGTGTCAGGAGCGGAAGCAGACTTATCATGCGTGGTAAGCTAACTAATGACTCCCACCGGATGCGCCTGTCCTCATCTCCAGAATTCGTGAATATGGTACCTCATAGGACAAGAAGACTTTACAGGTGTGATTGAATTAGAGATCTTAAAGATGGGGTAGAGGGGTTATCCTGGATTATTCGGGTATACTCCAAATGCAACTCCAAGTATTCTTTTTATGAGGGAAGCAGAGGGAGATCTGATGACAGAACAGTGTTAGAGGAACGCAGCATGAGAAAGACTTGACTGATGTTGAATGAATTAACATTAGATTGAGGTGGCTTCAGGGTCTTAGTTGCCTACTTATGCAAACCAAAACCTAAACCTGAAATCCGTCAAGGTTAAGAAATTAAAACCAGGGCACCCAGGTGGATCAATCCTTAAACATCTGCCTTCAGCTCAGGTTATCATCCCAGAGTCCTGGAATCCAGCCCTGCATCAGGCTTCCTGCTCGCAGGCAGCCTGCTTCTCTGTCTCCCACTCCCACTGCTTGTGTTCCCTCTCTCACTTAGTCTCTCTCTCTCTGTCAAATGAATGAATGAATGAGTGAATGAATGAATGAATGAATGAATGAATAAATAAATAAATAAATAAATAAATAAATAAATCTTAGGGGAAAAAAAAAGAAAGAAAGATAAGAAAACCAAAGGACTGCCCATCACAGCCAGCTAGGGTTTCCCAAATGGTACCCAAAGGCAACCATTTAAGCTACAGTCAACCAAATTTTTTTTAAAGATTTTATTTATTTGACAGAGAGAGACCATGAGTAGGCAGAGAGGCAGGCAGAGAGAGAGGAGGAAGCAGGCTCCCCACTGAGCAGAGAACCCGATGCAGGCCTCAATCCCAGGACCCTGAGAATCCCAGGACCCTGAGATCATGACCTGAGCCGAAAGCAGAGGCTTTATCCCACTGAGCCACCCAGGTGCCCTACAGTCAACCAAATCTCCTTGCTTTGCTTCCACATCTTTTTGTAAAAATCTTGCCCTAACTGCTGTTGGTGAACTGCTCCTTACCACGCCTTGTTTGGTACTGCCTTTTTTTGAATTAATATCTATTCAAATAAACTCTTAAATTTTTTAATAGTCTTCAATTTATCTTTTAACACCAACCATTTTTGGCTTTGAAGATGGAGGGAGTGTCCGTGAACTCGAAATGCAGGAAGCCTCTAGAAGTAGAGAAGGCCAGGTAAGGGGGTCTCCCCAAAGAAGGGATGTAGGTTGGCCAACAGCTTGAGTTTGACCCAGCGGGACTGATTGCAGAACATCTGACCAGAATTGTGAGAACGAATGTGTGTCTATTGAAGACACAAATTTGTAATGATTTGTTATAGAGGCACTAATGGACTTCATTATGTGTCCCCCTGCTGCCAATTCATATGAAGTCCTAACCCGTAGTATCTTTGAATGTGTTTGGAGATAGGACCTTTAGAAGGGGTAAAGGTAAAATGAGGTGACATCGCAGGCCCTTATCCAGTATGTTCCTATAAGAAGAGATTAGGACACGACATGCACAGGTGCAGAGGAGAGTCTGTGTGAGCACAAAGGAAGGAGTGGCCCTCTCCAAGTTGAGGGGAGAGGCCTGAGGGGACACCAGCCCTGCCAATGCCTCCATCTTGACCTTCCAGCCTCCAAAACTGTAAGAAAGGAAATCTCGATTGTTTAAGCCACCTAGCTTGGGCTATTCTGTTACGGCAGCCCTAGCAAATGAACAGTTTGCTCTAAGAAAACCAGCTATGTCTCCAGGTAGGAGGCTGAATAGAGACAGCGTTTATTTTTATTATTTTTTTTGAAGTTGTATCTTTTTTTTTTTTTTAAGATTTTATTTATTTGACAGAGAGAAACACAGCGAGAGAGGGAACCCAAGCAGGGGGAGTGAGAGAGGGAGCAGCAGGCTTCCCGCCGAGCAGGGAGCCCGATGTGAGACTCCATCCCGGGTCTCCGGGATCATGACCCGAGCCGAAGGCAGTCGCTTAACCAACTGAGCCACCCAGGCGTCCCAAAAACAGCGTTTTATGTGAAAATCAGTCAGTTGTCCAGGGAGAGTAGAGTGGCTGACGGAGGTTACAGAGGGGCTAAGTCCCTTCCCCTAAGCGACCCCTTGGCCTGCCAATGACAGTCCTTGCCATTTTATTCTTTCCAGTTTCCTCTCTTTAGCCATTGGCCGCATTGTCCTCAGCTCAGCTCGTATTTTAACCAACATATGTTAAATATATGTTTATATATTTATAATTATTATTAATTATGAAATATTTAATTTTAATTATAAATCATAAAGCAAAATAGTGAATTATAAAATAATTACAAATTATTAAATATATAAAATAAATAAACATATTTATAAAATACTATAAAATATGAAATAAAAATATAAAAATAAAAATAAAATGTTATAAATAATTAAATATATATTAAAGATATGTTTATACATAAAATACTATTCACCCATGTTTTCTTGCTTTCTTTTTATTATTTTTCACCATTATTAACATATAGTGTATTATTTGTTTCAGGGGTACAGGTCCCTGGATCATCAGTCTTACGGTTCACAGCCCCCTCCCCGGTGCTTTCTCCCAGATGGGACAGGTGCTATGGCAGAGTCAGGGAGCATTCCCACGGCGCTGCCTGGCAGGCACTCAGCCTGCTTACTAACAACTGCTCCTTCCCGGGATTACCTTGTACTTGCCTGACTTCTCGCTCGGTACTTGCTTTTCCAGATTCTGCTGCCTCCTCCCCAAACAAGCTAGAGCTTTCCTCTCCAAAGTTCTTGAGTCCTGAAGAAAAGGGATTTTGTGTAGACTGGTTTTCAAGACAGTCTCCCTTATTTCTCCTCAGCCGCCAGCAGGACACACTCCATGGCCAGGGACGCTCCTGTCCCTTTAAGTGGCTGCTTTCAACCCTCACAACTGCCCCACAGGCCCAATTTTGCTTTATAGTCTCTGATTTTAGTCCTGCTATTTCCTGTTGCCCCGGAACTCTCAATGGTCCCGCTTTTCCCTGTGGGTCAGGCAAAACTTTACCTTTCCCCTCTGAGGGTCTCCAGTGGAGCCTGGGAAGGACATTGATATGAGACAGAGTAATAGGTTCTTACATGGACATGGGGTCCCCCATAGGGAAGCAAAAACCCCAAACAGGTAGTCCCAAGAGCTTACATACTATTAAAAGATAGACAGATAAGTAACTAAAAGTACTTCTAACTAAAAGTAACAGAAAAGTAACTAAAATGTATGGGAAGAGTACAGGAAGATAAAAGTTATTTTTTTAAAAAAAAGAGTTATTTTACTAAGGTCTATTTGTACAGATTTATTTTCGCCTTGACTCCCATGTCTGGTGATAAGAATGTTTCTCTCCTCCTGAGGAAATCTTTCCCCTGGGAATTTTCTCTCCTGCTTTTGGGGAGACTCTCCTGTTTTTCACATGTCTTTAGCTCAGAATAATCTTTATGCCAAGGTGGCGTATTTGGGGATGGCATATTTTGTTCCCTGTCACTGTCATATTCTCGATTTTATATCGCACCCATCATCCTTTGTTTCTGCTTCTTTCCATCCCCTCCCTTACTGACTTTTTCTTCCCTCCCTTCTAGAAACATTGGTCTTCTGCTTTGTGTGAGATGGATATTTCTGGTGGGTCACTATTGAACTCACTCATTTACCATAGTGGTACAACAAAACACTGGTCCTTCTGTTTTTCTCATGAAGTAACTGAGACAAGGGCCACTGTTTAGCTGTTTACTCCTCCGTCAATGCTATTGTGGACTTTTTATCATCTAATCATCTATCACAAGGGTGTTTTCTTGGAAGTTTGGCTATTTTTTTTTCCCAGTTGATATTCCAGGCCGCGACTAGAAGTGTTCTGTATGTTTTAGTGTAAGCAAAGCAAGAACGTCTAGAAAGGGAAAGAACTAGGGTCATACCTTCTATGATATATTTGGCTTTAGGCAACAGAAAACATTATGTACCATGAATCAAACAATGGCAGCATCTTATTCCGTCACCAAATGAGAAGTCTGAAGGAACGCAGACCAGAGCTGGAGGAGTGGCTCAGTGATAGCGGCAAGAAGCGAGGCTCTTTCTATCTTTCTCTGTCCACCATCTTCCATGTGTTGGATTTGCATCTTTGTGCTTGAGGCCTCATGACTACAAAATGGTTGCTCCAGCTTCCAAAATTGCAACAGAAGACAGGAAGCAGTGGGGGAGTGGCAGCAATTAACAATAAAAGAACTTGTCCTCAAATGCCTCCCCATAATGAAAAAAGTTTTGCAAAAGATTCTGTTCCACATCTCCTTATAGATCCTGGACCAGAACTGGGTCACTAGGTGCAAGGATGGTCAGGTAAGTAGCGATCTCACTTTTCAGTTTCTCTGGAGGAAGTAACTCAAGGAAAAAAAGAGACTGGGACGGCTTCGTGTTAGCCGTGTGTGTTATAACTGACCGATTGAGCCTACATATCACAACTTCTGACACTCAAAGGCCTTTACATCACAAACATTCTGAACTTACCTCTTTTCAAAGTCCTTAAGGGATGAGAAGGTAGAAGACATGATAAAATTGGAGGAAAGATGTCCCAGGCATTGCCCAATTCCTCTCCTTAATGCATTTGCCCAAGTCTCACCTTAACATTTTGTACCTAGAGCTGCCTGGATGGGGTGCTTTGTTTAGCCGTGCTAAGGCTGTGCATGTGCTCTGGGGACCCTGGATGGCTGCAATGGGGATCAATGATCTCCCCTGCTTGGGCTTTTATTCATCAGGCAGAACCCCATGGGGTCTGTGAATCTATGAAGACATTGGCCATGTTATGTGAACCTGCCATTCCTGAAATATAGACTCAGTTTCTAGTCCAAGTAGAAATGTTCTCAAGGGTTCAATATTAGATTAGAGTTAGTGAACATTTACTAGAAAAGAGAGATTACATGTCTTGTGACCATTTTGGTCCCAGACGGTGGTTAGAAGGAGGGCTCTAGAGGCAAAGGCTTGCCCTAAAAAATATCCAGCAGACTTTGTGTTTTTTTTTTCTCCTAAGATTATTTATTTATTTATTAGAGAGAGAGAGAGAGAGAGAGAGAGAGAGAGAGAGAGCGCACACACAAGAAGGGGAGCGGCAAGCAGGGGGAGGAGCAGGCTCCTCACTGAGCGTGGAGCCCAGTGCAGAGCTCGATCCCAGAACCCTGGGATCATAACCTGAACCAAAGGCAGATGCCCAACCAGCGGAGCCACCCAGGAGCCCCTGCAGTAGACTTTGAAAAGGAGGAAGAGAAGAACATAACCCTTGAGGACGTGTTAATAGGTAGCACAAGGATGGCACAAACGTCATCCTGTGGTCAGGCAGGAGAATGGCCTGAGTGACCTCAGACTTTTTAGCTTTCAATTGTACAGGGTAAAGAAACAATAATAAAAAATGTTTATCATTTATTTCTGAAGACAATATTGGTGACTTACATCAATAGGCTGCCTTCTACTTATTTTTCCTGTGAAAGCAGTAGATTTGTGCGAGCCGTTCACCCTCTCCCTGTCCCCTCCCTACTAGACAGAAGAGACTGTTCTTTGAGAGGAGTGAGTGGGGCTGGGGACAGGCTGTCTTTGCCCGGAGCAGTGGGCCTCCTTTGTGATTCCCTGAAGCCCCTGCTTCCCTCAGTCATGCCAAACATGACCTAAGGTTCTTGAGCCTAAAGAGCAGGCTCTCCTTGTCCAGCCCTGGGCTCTGTCTCTTGTGCCTTCTCCAAAATGGTCCCTCTCTGGTCTGCCCTCAAGTAGTGCTATGTCTTCCCATGTCCTTCCCAGGCCTGGATGAGCTTCTAGAGCCCATCTTGGTAAAATCAACCATTTCTCAAGGGCTCTCTCAGTTGTCACCTCCTATGTAAATCCTTTTGAGACCCCCTCCAGTGGAGCAAGTTGTCCTATGCTCTTGATGCCATGGTGCCTTATATACATGATGTATATGCACTTGAACTTTAGAACTTCAACAGGTGCTACATTTTCTCTAAATATGCATGTCTCTGTCTGAGACCATGAACCCTTCTGGATCAGAGACTGAATCTCAATCATGACAATTATAGTGCTTTTGCCAGAGAAGGCTTGCCCCTAGAGATTTGGTGGGTGAAGAAGTAAATGTCTCTGTGCTAGAGAAATTAACCCATGTCAAATCTTGATTACAGTGTAATTCAGTCCCAAGGTTTTTTTTAAGTTCAAATAGGAATTTCCTGGTATTAATGATCACTTTATCACAAAACAATGATTTTGAAAAGGAAAAACAATGTTAGAGGACTTACACTACCCAATTTCAAAAGTTACAATTAATTAGAATTGTATAATATTTATGTAAAGAAAATAAATCAATGGAGCAGAAAGATGCCAAAATATTTCAATGATATTTCTCTTCACCAAGTGACACGAGGACGATTACATTATCTGCATGGAAAAAAAAAAAAGAAGAAAAAGAAAAGGAAATTTAGGCACTTACCTCCACCATACACAAAGGATTACAGATGAAATGTAAAAGTGAAAAGTACAAAACTTCTAGAAGAAAACATAGGAGAAAGTTTTTGTGACCTGGATTTAGGCAAAAGATTCTTAGATACAGCACTAAAATCATGAGCCTTTAAAGAAAAAAAATTGATATACTAAAATTTATTAAATTAAAAACATATATGCTTCAAAAGATACCATGAAGAAAATGAAGACAAGCCTAGAAGAAAATATTTGCAAATCATATGTCTGATAATAGACTTGTATCCACAATATATAAAGAATTCTTACAATTCAATAAGAAGACACACAACCCAACTAAAAAGTGGGCAAAATACTTGAATAGATATTTCACCAAAGAAGATATACAGATGGCTGATAAGCAGATGAAAAGATGCTCAGCACAATTAATAATTATGAACATGAAAATTAGAGCCCCTTGAAGATGCCACCTCATATCCAGTAGGTTGACTATAATAAAAAGAGACAATATCAAGTATATAGAGAAAATGGAGCCCTCGTATACTGCTGGTGAGGAAATAATTTTGACAACTGGAAAAAAATTTAAACATACACCTACCTAAAAAATTTACTCAAGAAATCTACCACCCCAAAAATGAAAACATATGTCCATGCCAGGACTTGTGCGTGAATGTGCAGAACATTATTCATGATAGCCCCAAAGTGGACATCAATCCAAAGGTCCATCTCAGAAACATGATGTTAAGTAAAAGAAGCCAAACTCAAAAGACCAAATGGTGGACGACTGATGACCTTGGATAGGAGTTGATCATTTCTGAAGCTGGGTGGTGAATATGTGGGGTGAACTATTCTCTGTAATTTTGTATATGCTTGAAATTTTCCTTTACAAAAATTTTTAAAAGCTCCCAGTCACTGTTTCTTCAATTATGTTTCAGAACTATGAAATCCATTTCAGACTTTACCTAGCATCACTCTCCACTTTGATTGTTATTCCTTTTCTCTCCTCCCTTGACCTGGACTGTAACACATTCAGAAACATGCACATAGGGCGCCTGGGTGGCTCACTGGGTTAAAACCTCTGCCTTCGGCTCAGGTCATGATCTCAGGGTCCTGGGATCAAGGTCCGCGTGGGGGCTCTCTGCTCAGCGAGGAGCCTGCTTCCTCCTCTCTCTGTCTGCCTCTCTGCCTACTTGTGATCTCTCTGTAAAATAAATAAATAAAATCCTTAAAAAAGAGAGAGAGAAACATGCACGTGTGCGAGCATGCTATGCCTCCTCTCTTAGTTCTTCTCAGCTTAGAAGTGCTCATTACTCTTCCAGGTCATTCCTCTCTCAATGCCACCTTCCCTCCCCTTCTTTTCTTGCTTATTTTTTCCCAGAGAGGGTCCATGCACCATCCCAGACACCATCTGCTCACACATGGCCCAGATGATAATTTCTGCTGCTTAGCCTGTATCTGGCTCAGTTGTCCATTTCTACCTGGTTGGGAGTTCTACAACCTTCAGTTGTGTTTTTGAAAACCATTCGGTGAGTTTCTTCTACACTTTAGAAATGCTGTACTTAAGCTTTCTTCCATTTATGTAAGGACATCTACTGGGCCAAGTTTTCTTTTTATATGTGTATCCTTTGGGGGAATGGGTATTTTATAGTATTTTATGAGCATTTTGTTCCAACCATTTTATACATACGCTCCCAAGGATAAGTGTTAGACTCTAACTCTGTTGAGCAGACACAACATCTACCCTGATGACAAGTCAATAACTCTTGCTTGCAATAGGAGTTTTGGATGTAAATTCTCATTTAATTTATGCTTCACAACAACTCTAAGAAATAGAGTTTTTATCTCCATCTAATGGATAATAAAATGGAGGTTTGGCGGGGTTGAGTAACTTTTTTTTAAAGATTTTATTCATTTATTTGACAGAGAGAGAGAGAGAGAGAGAGAGTGAGAGCGGGAACACAAGCAGGGGGAGTGGGAGAGGAAGAAGCAGGCTTCCCACTGAGCAGGGAGCCCAACTCAGGGCTCCATCTCAGGACCCTGGGACTGTGACCAGAGCCAAAGACAGACCCTAACAACGGAGCCACCCAGGCTTCCCTTTTCTTTAAGATGATACAGGGAGTAAGCACCTGAGACAGGAGGGAAATCAAACTTGTTGGATTCCTAAGTCTATGCTGACAACACAGATTACTGTTTTCTTATCAGCCTTGAGTGGAGACCCACCCTAATACTGGGGATTGGAAATGAAGAGGAAGCAAAAACAAACACTAACATTAGCACCTTAACTGTCTATTGTACTCTTCAGCTTGCTAGAATGACGGAAGAAATGGTGGGGCAGCATTCTATAAGGATGGACAGCCCCAAACACCTAACTGGAGGTAGGAAGACACAGCCGTGGTTTGAACTCAGGTTTCCATGACTCTAACATAGTTCTCCTTCTGCTCTAAGATGCTGTCTCTCCAGGGGTTATTTGAGATGTGAGTGGGATAGTTAAAGCATTACAAGACAACCTTGACCATTAAGATCTAAAGATTTCTTGTCTGAAGGAGAGAATAAGTCAAGTTTGCAAGAAGTCAGATTCCTACTTCTAGTGATAATTCAGGATGCTACACAATAACTTCTGTAACCAGTCAGGCCCAAAGGGCCAGGACAATAACTAATAGCTTCCCTAATTTTTGCACTCTCTTCAATTTAAACCAATCAGAGGAAGCCAAATGCACTCCTGACTAATTACATAGGATGCCTCACTTCTAATTGGCTCACCTACAGCTTACCAGGCCAACAGACCCCAAGCAGGGGACTCCTGAGGCCTTCTCTTTTTTCCTCTATAAGGCTTTCCTATTCCTTTGCCTGCCTTTGAATCTCTGCTGGAATGCAAGTGATGGGGGCTGGCTCCCTTGCTCTAGCAAAGCTCAGAATAAATAGCTTATGCTTTCCTCATTTGGTTGGTCTTAACTTATTTCCACAGTTGACTCATAGAAGGATCAAAAGATAAAAATATAATAAAATGTTGGTGAAGGAGGAAAAGGAACAATGACAAAGTAAGTTCCTCATTTTCATGATGAGAGTTCAACAGATGCTATTTAGAGAGATAAATCAGGAAACAGGGGTGTATCACATAATTTAGAGTTATGGGGTTACTTCCTCATGATTTATAAGAGCCAATGGTCAAAAGCAGCTCTCTTGGGGGGGGGGGGACAGAGAATGGGGAAGAGGGATGTTTCCTTTTCACTCAAGAGCCTTCAACAACTTTTTAACTTTTGTTCTCATATTGATTCATTAATCTTATAACAAAATGCATTTCTGGATTATTGCCTTTTATTTCTCTGGATAAGTATCTTTTATTTCTTTATTTGTTTGTTTAAAGCTTTAATTAATTTATTTATTTATTAATTTATTTGAGAGAGAGAGAGAGAGAGAAAAAAAACACAAGCAGGGGGAGGGACAGAGAGAAAGAGAGAGAAGGAGAAACTTCAAGCAGACTCCTTGCTGAGTGGGAGCCACACACGTGCTTGATCCTAGGACCCAGAGATCATGCCCTGAGCCAAAATCAAGAGTCAGCTGCTTAACCAACTGAGCTACCCAGGCACCCCACCTCTTACTTTTAAAATGTAGATACACCTAAGGAAGTCAAAGTTCTTGGTACTGACCTTGTTAGGAAAGACCCAGTCAATGGGAAAGACATGAAGTCAGAAAGTGAGTAGTTCCAGATGATAACTAGGAGGCAAGGGGTGAGGTGTTGCCGATGGACGTGGTGTTAGTCAACAATGGTAGGCATGCAGTCATGGTCATGTGGAGGGGTATCAAGACATTCAAACAGGGGTGCCCGGGTGGCATAGTTGGTTGAACATCCGACTCTTGGTTTCAGCTCAGGTCATGATCTTGGGGTCGGTCATGGGATTGAGCCCCACATTGGGCTCTGCACTCTGCATGGTGTCTGCTTGAGATTCTCCTTCCTTCTCCCTCTGCCTCTCCCACTTGTGTGTGCTCTCTCTCTCTGAAAAAAAAATAAATATTTTTTAAAAAAGATTTTATTTATTTATTTGACAGAGAGAAACATAGCTAGAGAGGGAACACAGAAGGGGGAGTGAGAGAGGGAAAAGCAGGCTTCCCACTGAGTAGGCAGCTCAATACGGGGCTCAACCCCGAGACTCTAGGATCATGATCTGAGCCTAAGGCAGACGCTTAACCAACTGAGCCATCCAGGTGCCCCATAAATAAATCTTAAAAAAAAAAATACGTTAAAACAGTTCTATTCCACACCTTTCCTGGGGATATTTGTTACCTAGTCCAGTGACAGGCATACAGTGTCAGACCCATGGGGGTGACCACAATTAAAGAAGGAGTGAATCTGCGGAGACAAGGTTAAAACAAGAAAGATTTGATTCCAGGCCGTGACAAAGGAATTGATCTGATATTTTCAAATAAATGTCTTTTAAGAAAAGAAATGTTAGGGGCGCCTGGGTGGCTCAGTTGGTTAAGCGACTGCCTTTGGCTCAGGTCATGATCCCGGAGATCCGGGATCGAGTCCCACATCGGGCTCCCTGCTCAGCAGGAAGCCTGCTTCTCCCTCTCTCACTCCCCCTGCTTGTGTTCCCTCTCTGGCTGTGTTTCTCTCTGTCAAATAAATAAAATCTTTAAAAAAAAAGAAAAGAAAAGAAATGTTAATCTACTTTCACTTAATGGTCTAAAATAAAACCATCTGCTCTACCTTATATTTTCTAAAATTATAATTATTTAAGTGTCTTTGATTATTTCCCTTTATATCATTTGTGGGCGTGGGGTTGATGATGAATACTTGAGTAGCATCTGAAATGTTCCTTGTAGCTCAGAGCTAATAATTGAGTTGGTGTCAAGAGCTGACTAAGGAAGAGGAAGTCACAGAAGGCTGCTGGATTGTTGAAAACGCATTGGGTTTGCTCCTGACTGGTTAACACGGCAGAGGGTACCCCGTGTGGGTAGATCATTAACCTTTCAATACCCGCAATGGTTGCTGGTTACAGTGCCTCTGAGAGTGGTGTTGAAAATACGATGTAAGTAGTCATGCCCAGAAAAGGTCCTGCACTGCCTCAAAATTAAGACTATATTTTTAGCATTGGGTTTAGAGCTGCAAAGGACCAATGGTCTTATGATTCTTAAACTAAGCTTCATACAAATACAGACTCATCCCTTGTGTCATTACCCTTCGGGCTGCACCGAAGCCCATGCCATGAACAACTGGCAGCCCTTTCTGCAAGTTCCCATGGCTCTGTTGGTGCTCTGGTGTCCATTGCCCCATGCCACTGCCCAGGAGCCTGGCAGGATTTCTCCAGGCTTGGCCTCTTGGCTTTGGGATGCCTGCTACAGCCATTCTCGACTCCTCCCAAGAAGTGTATTGTAGGGCGCCTGACTGGCTCAGTGGGATGACACAAGGGATGACTCTGTATTTGTATGAAGGCAGAAAGCCTCTGCCTTCGGCTCAGGTCATGATCTCAGGGTCTTGGGATCAAGGCCCATGTCTGACTCTCTGCTCGGCGGGGAGCCTGCTTCCTCCTCTCTCTCTGCCTGCCTCCCTGCCTACTTGTGATCTTGCTCTCTGTCAAATAAATAAATAAAATCTTAAAAAAAAAGAAATGTATTATAAACATAACCACTTCAGAAGATGCATGATAGAGAAATGGTTTGGTTACCAGATCTCTCGGATCTTCACCAAATCAGTGAGCTTCCTTTTGCCTTGTGGGTAAAATTCTACCAGGACTTTCTACTCTGTCCTCACTCCCATGCCCACAGATTTTCTGGTGTACTTTATAATTGGCTCATAAATCTTGGATGTCAAAGGTGAAAATCTTCTATCCCAAAGGTGGAAAGAAATATAATCAAATATGTACAAATAAAACTTAAGGCTGAGCTATACAGGGAAGCTTCTTACCTCTCTGGTGTGATTTTTTGGGAATTCAGTGGACATTTGTTGACTTTGTTGCCAGTAATAATCTTTTACTGTTGTTTGTTGTTTTGATTATACTGTTGTTCTCTTTTACTAGTTCCCACTCTCTTTCAACAACTAGAATCTGTGGCAAATTTAACAGAATTTCTATAAGATCCAGATCAAATACAACACAAAGCCCGCTTTCTTTGAAAAGGCGGATGAGAACGTTATGCTTAACCAGGTAATTTGGATGGGGACTGATATTGATTCTTAGAGGTTGTTGGCAATTTAAGGGAGCAGTTTTGTTAAGTTTATTCTTTTTCTTCCCCGTGACAAATTTCTGTGGATTACATCTGTGTATAGATCCATCTGACTCAGAAAATTGGTGTCACAATTTAAAAAACCAAGATCCAGCCCAGCAAAATGAATACCCTACCCTTGCCTTTTGCAAAACATGGCTCAGTCTTAAGTCAGAGTCTCACATGAATGCATGACTGGCAGGACCCAAATTAATCACGGAAACGTAGCTTTGAATGTCATTTTGTGCTTTCTGGCCTCCGCCATATTAGAAGGAACACTGTTTGACAGGATGAAGAGTTTTTTTTTTTTTCTTTTAAGATTTTATTTATTTATTTGAGACAGAGAGTGAGAGCACAGAGGGAAAGTGAGAGGGAGAAGCAGGCTGCCCACTGAGCAGAGAGCTCCCTGCAGGGCTCCATCCCAGGACCCTGAGATCATGACCTGAGCCGAAGGCAGATGCTTAACTGACTGAGCCACACAGATACACCGAGAGTATGAAGAGTCTTAAGCAAGCAAGGCAGCCCACAGTTCATCACTTCTTCCCCCAGGTAGAAACTCAGAGATGAATATGGAATTCACCTGTCGCTGAAGAGGCCCAGTCCAGCTCAGGGGATTGTGCTGTAAGAATGTAAATGTGTTTCTGGGTGAAATACCTGAGAACACACAGGAAGGAACGAGTCACTGCCATGGGGAGCCATAGAAAGTTCTAGAAACCAGGTGATGTCTGCAATCTGAGTCATGAATGTGAGGGGAAGGTGTGGAAGGAAAATGATAAAGGATGTGAAGCATACGGGGACTTCAGCAACCACTGCTGTGGGATGAAGGGAGCAGCAGGGGATGTGCCTGGCTGGACGCTGACCACGCCCAGGGTCTCAGCAGGGGGAGACATTGCGACCAGCAAGGAAAGCTGGACTCTTGTGTTACCCAGCTGCAGGGGCGGCCAAGTGGAAGCTATGTGGTGGTTAAGAGCTAAGGGCTCAAGGTCCAGCTCTCCACTTAATATCTAAGCTTCAATTTTCCCCACTTCAGCCTCACATACAGGTGGACCCTCTAGGTTCCATTAATACCACATGGTGCTACGTCTTCCCTCCCTCCGCTTAACCCTGACGTGCTGTCTGCATTCACTTTGATGGAGTTATCCCCAGACTGGAAAAAGCAGGCAGCCTACAGCCATAAACGGGAAGCAGGCCGGATGCCCTGCTGCCTTCCAGCTTTTTAACACATTTCTAGGTATCTCCAAAGCTGCCTCCAGCTCTATTCCTTGATGGGGCAGGATGATAAATTAAGGATGTTAGCATTTGCCTTTCCCTCTACCCTGCCCATCCCCTGACTTCTTCCCACACTCTTCTGGGGTAGAAGGGACAGATTTTCTCCTCTCCTCTATATACCTTTAACCTAAAGCCCTATGGTGCCAGGGGCCAGGCTCTTGGTATTCTCTTGGAGGAGACAAAAGAAAATGTGAATCATATTTCTCAACAAAGCATGGTTTATAACACTACATATTTGGGCAAAAATCCTATTTTGGTTCCAGAAACTGAACACTACTTCTGTCTACAGTCCTGTTGTAATACCCCCTACACCAGTTAGAATCCCACCCCCACTGCCTCCGGAAGTGCACGTATAGACAGGTCAATAGGGAGAAGGTCATAAACACAAAAATGCAAATGAGAAAAGCACCATCATGTTTCTTAAACATATTAATGTTACGAGCTCGGAACTCTCCCTGCGATGGGATTTGGTAAGGACGTGCCCTTGAAGTGCGTGTGGAGAGTACAGCATTGCTGGCGAGGAGGAAGAAGCAAAGACTGAGTGTTTCAAGAAGCATGGAAGGCATCTGGAGCTTCCGCGAAAGTCTGATGCAGGCGGGCACTGGCAGACACTCTCTGATCCCTCCTGCCTGCGCGGCAGGGCAAAGATGCAAGTTTAAAATCACGCTTGCCCGGCTGACCCGCCGGCTCCCTCGATGCGAACTTTGCCTTCAGCCACCTTGTTGTCTGCATCTTGGTTGTCCCCTTCACTGTCCTGACCATATGCATTCTGTGGGATTTTTTTTAAAAACTTTTTTTTTCTTTTAAGATTTTATTCATTTATTCGACAGAGAGAGAGACAGCGAGAGCAAGAACAAAGCAGGGGGAGTGAGAGAGGGAGAAGCAGGCTGAGCCACCCAGGAGCCCCTAAAAGACTTTTAAACGTTTCGTTGTGTACAATTGCAATAGGTGTTGAATATAGTGAAATGTGCTGCCAGGTACTCAGTGTCGGCTTCTAGTCCGATCAACCTTTGCCAATCCTGTTTTCATCTGTATCCTGGATTCCCACTGTCCCTGCCTCCCAGTCACCCCAGATTCCAGGAGATCATATCAACTCTGAAGGCTTTTTAATATCCCCTATGGCAATCTGCCACCTCACCTTAAATGCGCGAGTCCCTCACTCAACTTCGGGACAAGATTCATCATCAGCTCGGGGTAGCTCAGAGTTTTGAGCTCTGATTCCATTCCTGTATCATGACTCTAGGACTGTGTAGGAATCTTTGGTAATAAGAATAGCAATCCCATAATTTATCCACTTAAACAAGTCAGTGTCCCAGTGACTTTAAAAGAAGAGCTTCTAAAGCACATTACGGTAATCAAAGGCTGCTTCTCCACAGTTGTTAAAATTCCTGCCCTCCTCCTCTTCCTTCTTCCCCTGTGCTATTTACCTAATTAGTTCGCTTGATGAAATATGCATATTTTGGTAAGGTTTTCTTGAAGTGGAGAGAAAGTATGTATAACTCAAACCAGTTTTTTGGGTCCAATTAATTCGGAAGACTAAAATGGCAAGAAAAATCAAAGAATGACTGTTTCCTTTTGCAGGCAGACTTGAAGTTGTCCCTGCACAGGGACCAATTTTATTAGCTAAAATTACAGTCTCTGCTCTTTCTAAATGCCTTCTCTAACAGAAAGAGTTAACAGCAGTGTCGGTAACAAAAGCCTGGACTCTCATTGCCCATGACAGGAGTGGCTAAAACTTCACCCCTCCATCAGGCTTTTGTTTGGTGTAAGAACTCCAGAGGCTTGCTTTTTGCTGAAGCACTCCAATGTTCCCAGCATACTCACTTGGTCATGTCTGAGTTCAGACTGTGTGTTACTGTGAAATATGGCAGCTTGGTACATTAACTACATTAAGCTTAAGGAATATGAGAGACAGCAGGTGCCTGAAGGACGGTCTAAACTTCCCCTGATGCAGGTCACAGACTCTCAGGTGAGAGGTATCCTATCCTACCTGCACGTACCTCCCAGAACGGGAGACTTGAAGAGGAATCCAAATGAACAGGCTTTTGCTGATATTCAGCTTACTCCATTTAGCTCATGCCTATTTGTCCTATCACAGCTTCCCACCACTTCCTACTCCTCATCTAACCTAGTATAAAACACTCAGGATGAACCATTTCCTAGGGTCTTCATTTCTGTAGGAAGGCTCTAGTATTAAATAAATATGTATGCTTTTCTCTTAGTACCCTGTCTTTTGTTACAGAGCCATAGGGGAGAACCTAGATGGGTACAAGGAAAAAGTTTTTTCCCCTCCTCTACAGTACTTTGTATCTAAATTCTGTATGTAACCCTAGCTAGCCTAATTGTAAACTGTCCCTGTATCTTTGCTATTGGCTAATGGCTAGGCAGGTGAGCTGGGCTAAGTGTTCAGTGTTGAAATATGACATATTCCCAAACAAGCTTGTAGGTTTAACTGTTGAGTGTTGCCAATATTTTGACAGACAGTCAACAGTTTTCCAATATATATCTGTAGGCAAATATTTTTATTATTAATATTGCTTGGAATAAAATATAAGGCACTCATTCAGAAATTTATTATATAATGGGGTACCTGTGTGGTTCAATTGGTTGAACCAATTGGTGGCTGCCTTCAGCTCAGATCATGATCCTGGAGTCCCGGGATGGAGTCCCTTATTGGGCTCCTTGCTCAGGGAGTCTGCTTCTGCCTCTGACCCTTCCCTTCTCATGCTCTCTCTCTCTTTCTCATTCTCCCCCTCTCTCAAATAAATATATAATCTTAAAATTTAAAAAAATTGCATTATATGAATTGATGACTTCATGTATTTTATGTACCATGTTGGAAAGTTGTATTTTCTCTCCTTTTATTTATTTTTTTAAAAGATTTATTTATATGTTTGAAGAGAGAGAAAAAGAGAGGGAGCACAAGCAGGAGGGGCAGAGTGAAAGGGAGCAAGAATCTCAAGCAGACTCCCTGCTGAGTGTAGAGCCCATGTAGGGCTCCCTTTCACAACCCTGAGATCACAGCCTGAGCCGAAACCAAGAGCCAGATGCTTAACTGACTGTGCTGCCCAGACACCCCCATTTTCTCTCATTTTATAAGGAATTCACATTTATTTTTTCACCTAAGATTTTTTTAAAACTATTATGTAAGGAACAATTTCTAAATCTTACCTCCTATTTGCATTTCCTACTATTTAGTGGTTTTAGGGTCAACTGCAAATTTGATTCCTGATTATTTTTCTCAGAACTAGGAATTTTTTAAAACATTTAAGGAAATTGCAAGGAGAGAAAACAAAGGTGTTCTAGTGAAGCCCACATCCCTCATGGAATGGATGGGGAAGCCATGGCTTCCAGAAATTCATGCTGCCTAGCGAGAGGAAGACTAGCTTTACGATCTGCACATTCTGACTGCCATCAACTCTACGAGGTCCCAACATTCTGTTTTTAAAAATGATTTCTGGGTGATTTCAGCATGGTTTTATAGCTCAGTTGCCCTTTAACTAACTTAAACTGGGATTACATGCTAAAATATATTTAGCTTGTCTATGATTTCCTTCCCTTTATGGAAATAAAATGTGAGAGAGTTGGAGTAATTGGAACAATGGAAACTCTAGGGGGTAGAGCCAAGCCCAAAACTCTCTGTAGTCTCTGAATATTTGCCTTTCAGGGGAGAAAGGATCTGTCCTGTATTTAACTCTGGTCCTTTGTCAGGGGGCAGAATAATGGCCATCATCCTCCTTCATGGTGAAGATGACTGAGCCAATGCTGAACATTTGGTAAATAGTGTGCAGTTGTGGCATGGCGATCACAGACAGGAGTATGTGTTTCAGGTTCCATGACTGCTTATGATCTAGAGACCATAGACTCTGGTAAAGTAAGGACCAGAAGCATCCAGAATGAATCTCTGGTAGAATGCTCTTATTTTATAGATGAGAATCCTAAGGCTCTGTCAATGATGAGAAATGCATCATGTGGTCCTACCATGCAAAAAACAGTGGAGAAGAACTGTAGAGTGAGTCATGGAGACACACAAAGCAAGCAGCCGGAGGACAAGACTTTTCTTACTACTCATCAACTGCTCTTCTTATACTAGTGTTTCCCAGCTTACTGGGTGTCTGCCTCCTGTGACACACAGGGTGGTCTTAGTTGATGTGGGTAACATCGAGTCCCATGGTGACAAAGAAAGGTTCTCCTTTTCCAATGTTCCAAATCCCTCCAATTGGTTAAGGGGAAATGGCTCTAACACTTACTGATCTTCCTTTTTCCCTTGGCCTTCAAAGCCCAAAGGCAGCAGTTAATGGCTAGAGTTTAAGAAATAACAGTACTGCTCTAAAAAATGTATTTATTTATTATTTATTTATTTTTAAAAATGTATTTATTTTTATGTTACCTTCAATTCGTGGCAAGCAATACTGGTTTCCTATTAATGGAACGCTTTCTTTCTTTCTTTCTTTCTTTCTTTCTTTCTTTCTTTCTTTCTTTCTTTCTTTCTTTAAGGATTTGTTGCTGTTGATGTTGTTGCTGTTCGAGTAGGCTCCAGGCCCAAAGTGGAGCCCAACATGGGGCTCAAACTCAAGACCCTGAGATCAAGACATAAACTGAGAGGCACCTGGGTGGCTCAGTCAGTTAGTCAGGTCACGATCTTGGGGTCCTGGGATGGAGACCCAAGTTGGGCTCACTGCTCAGCAGGGAGTCTGCTTGTCCCTCTGCCCCTCCCCCTGCTCATGCAAACACACACAGTCTCTCTCTCAAATGAATAAATAAAATCTTTTTTTTAAAAGATTTTATTTATTTATTTGACAGAGAGATCACAAGTAGGCAAAGAGGCAGGCAGAGAGAGAGAGGTGGAAGCAGGCTTCCTGCTGAGCAGAGAGCTTGATGCTGGCCTCCATCCCAGGACTCTAAGATCATGACCTGAGCCGAAGGCAGAGGCTCAACCCACTGAGCCACCCAGGTGCCCAATTAATAAATCTTTTTTTTTTTTAAAGATTTATTTGACAGAAACACAGCCAGAGAGGGAACACAAGCAGGGGGAGTGAGAGAGGGAGAAGCAGGCTTCCCGTCGAGCAGGGAGCCCGATGCGGGACTCGACCCAGGCGCCCCATCCAATAAATAAATCTTAAAGAAAAGAAGAAGAAGAAGAAAGCCTGAGCTCAAGAGTAGGGCACTTCAGGACACCTGGGTGGCTCAGTTGGTTAAGCAACTGCCTTCGTCTCAGGTCATGATCCCGGAGACCCGGGATCGAGCCCCACATCAGGCTCCCTGCTCGGTGGGAAGCCTGCTTTTCCCTCTCACTCCCTCTGCTTGTGTTCCCTCTCTGGCTGTATTTCTCTCTGTCAAATAAATAAAATCTTAAAAAAAAAAAAAAGAGTAGGTCACTTAACCAAGTGAACTACCCAGGTGCCCCTGAAAGATTTTATTTTTAAGTAATCTCTACACCAAATGTGGGACTTGAAGTCACAACCCTGAGATCAAGAGTCACATGCTCTGACTGAGCCAGCCAGCTTTCCTTTAAAGGAAAGCTTCCTTTAAAATAAGGTAAGGTAGGGGGAAGTACCTGGGTGGCTGAGTCGGTTGAGCTCAGGTCCTGATACCAGGATCCTGGAATAGAGTCCCAGGTTGGGCTTCCTGCTCAGCAGGGAGTCTGCTTCTCTCTCTCTTCCCTCTTCTTCTCTCTCTGCTCATTCTCTCTTACTCTCTCTCTTTCCAATAAATAAATAAAATCTTTTAGAAAATAAAATAAATTGGGCACCTGGTGGCTCAGAGGGTTAAGCCTCTGCCTTCAGCTCAGGTCATGATCTCAGGGTCCTGGGATCGAGTCCCACATCGGGCTCTCCATTCAGCAGGGAGCCTGCTTCCCCCTCTTTCTCTGCCTATTTGTGATCTCTCTCTGTGTCAAATAAATAAATAAAATCTTTTAAAAAATTAAAAAAATAAAACTACTTTAGATTTGAAAAGTAAGTAATTTGCAGAAAAAAAATGTCTAGTAAAAATAGCACCTGTGGCACGAAGATGAGTCAACATTGGAAAGGTGTCAGGTGACATGACTGGGAAACACTCCACCCAGTAGATGAAAATGAAGGGCAAAAGTGGAGAGTAACACTAATCACATGACAAATGTCTGTGCAAGAACTGGCTCATGACCTTAAGGAGTTTTAAATATATTTGAGAAAACAAGGCATTATATATGTAAACATAAACTTAAATAAATACATTCCAAGCCCAAATGCTGAGCAGTTAGGGAGGCCATGTCTTCCCTCTTCTATAGGAAGGAAATAATTGCTTTAAACACATGAAAAAGATATTTCTTTCCTTTCTTTCTTTTTTTTTTTTTAGGATTTATTTCTTTATTTTAGCGAGCGAGAGAGAGAGCGAGCATGCAGGGGCAGACGAGAGAGAGAAGCTTCAGCAGACCCCAGACTGAGCGTGGAGCCCGGTGCGGGGCTCAATCTCACAAGCCTGAGGGATCACGACCTGAGCCGAAACCAAGAGTAGGATGCTTAACTGACTAAGCCACCCAGGCGTCCTGGGAAGAGAGAGATTTCTTTTGAGCTGGGCCTAGGGATGTCAGGAAAGAGGGAGGACCTTACCCAAAGCCAGAAATGTACAATTAAAAAAAATAATACAGGACAGGGAGAGTACTCCTAGCAAATCTGTTGTTTCCAACAAGATTTTTAGGATTCCACAGAGAGGCCTACATCCAAATTTCATTTTCACAATGGATTTTTTCCTATTTTTTTGGAAGTGTATCAACACACATTTGCATACACTCCAGTGTGACACAGACAGATTTAAACATCAGGGAGGCTGCCAATGTGTTAACTGTACCAGAAGGCTGAATCGTTTGGTGCTGACCTCGATCTCTTTATTCTATGCTTGTAAGTGTAAATAATGCACCAAGGATAAAAGTGAAATAAAGCGTATCTCTAATATACAAAGACAAAACAAATTCAGTTGTTTTAAAAGTTTGGAGTGTCAAGAGTGAACCCTGAGATTTTTGAGTTTCTTTTCATTTATATCATTGAACATCTCATGCTATAAGATATATTTGGAAAGTATTTTTTATGAACAGCAAAAATTTTAAGTGGTTGAGAAAGCTGTTCATTAACACTTTCAAAATTAAACAGTCACCCACTAAGGATTATGAGCTGTTCTTAGATACGCTACATGCTTCCATGTTGAAATGGAAATTTCCTGTAACTACGCTCAAGCTTTTGGAAGACTTTACTTCTGTGTATCCTGAGAATGCAAGACAAGCTGTTAAATTACTCCCATTTGCAAAACTTAAGTGAATCGAAATCCTCTTGATATTAAACAACAACAAAAAAAACCCACCAAAAATAAATAGCATGCTGATTCAGTCGAGTCATTGTTTTAAGGAACCAATATTGACTAACTTATGCAAAAAGGAAAAAGAAAAAAGAGTATTTATTGCAAGAAGGCTCAGAAGAGTCTCAGAAAATCAACAGGTGGATGATGAAACTCATTTTGGAAAGTGGGGAAAAAGACCCAGGGGATTCAGGAAGGTAGGACAAGCAGAACCTGAGAAGTTCCACTTGCCACTGGGGTCACCTCCAATGGTCTGTGTTCCTGAGATTCTTGCTCAAGATTCAAACTCGCAGGGCAAAGCATCTGAGTGAGTGAAGCTTAGTTATGTGGTTCTTGGGGAATAAGGAGGAGCTGATGGCCCTTTTCATTAGTGATGAACCAACTATCCCCAACAGAGACAACCCATGGAAGATGGGGTACTAGCAGGAGGAAGAGAGGGACAGATGCTGGCTACCCCAAATGACATTATTCCCTACAGGTGGTGAGTCTGATAAAAGACCAGAAACTGTTAACTCTCACAAGTTCAAAGTTCTGTGTTTCTCGAGTTCACGGAACTGACACAGAGAACTTGGTCTCTGACTCCCAGGTTCCATGGACAAGAGGCTGATTCCAGGACTGGAGCAGAGCGGATGCTAGGTGGCCAGGGCCTGGGCTGCCCCCAAATATGTGGAACATCAGGCCAGTCATTTGTGTGGGCTGTCTCTATAACATTTTGGTTAAAAAATGTTTTACAAAATTCATGAGATCATATAAGCTATGGTGATTTATCAATGAAGATTTAGACTAACTGATAGAAAAGAGGTTGTTACCTTTGTGTGATTGGTCAAAAATACACATGAAGATCTTTCCTAGGATCTGGGCACTATCTCTTCCTGTTTGCCCAAAACCCTCTCCTTGGCTTAACTCCCCAGGTCTCACCACAAGATAAAAGGTAACACTGTTAACTGCAAGAGCCACAGCTCTTTAGAACCTGTTATTACTGCAACGATGTAGATTTTCTTGCCTCTGTATCTCTCTGTATTGCTCGCCATGCCGCCTCATCCATGAGTGAGCCGGTAAATGCCGACTTCCAGTGATTCAGTCCCGGGGGGTTGTGCTCTCTTGATTATGTTCACAATGCATAAAGTGTGTAGGGAACTACAATCTATTTTATGTTTTCTGGGCATGTTAAATTTCCCATTCTGAATTTTATAGAATGTAGAATAATGGAGAATAACATGTCTTCCTGTTATGTCATCTCTTGAACTCCTCAGGCATTCCTGGAATGTGATCTCTTTCAGTGTTGACTGTGTCCCCACCTTGCACACCACCAATAGGTTGTGGGTTGTGGGATCCCCGAGGAGCTCACAGGTGGATTGAGAAGGGCGGTACCATTAATGCAAGAAATGCTTATCCCTCCCCCCCCCCCCCCCCAGCACAACTTGAGACTCCCTGGAGGGCAAGAAATGACAGAGGGTGGAGAGGCTCATTGTTCTTGCATTGTGTAGTGAAGAACTAACCTCACTCAAGGAAGAGGTTGGCCTTTATCTTCAGCTACTGGGAGGTGATCTCCAAGTTCTGGAATGTCCAGCCTGTTGGGGGTGTCTGTTTAC
The DNA here is from genome assembly GCA_004023965.1 of Spilogale gracilis. Classification (NCBI taxonomy): domain Eukaryota; kingdom Metazoa; phylum Chordata; class Mammalia; order Carnivora; family Mephitidae; genus Spilogale; species Spilogale gracilis. The sequence continues at coordinate 48,826 of PITA01008699.1, forward strand.
CTGGGAGCCTTGGCTGCGGGACAGTCTAACAGTGGGATGTATGCATGGGGCTTTGGGCTGTGCCTTATCAGTTCTGACCTCTCCAGGAAACAGACTGAAGTTTTAACCTAGTCTCTGGGAAAGGCTAGAGACTAAAGGTCAACACGTGCGTGGGCAGTGTGGGATTGAACATGAACACAAGCACTAACTCTGGATGCCAAAGGCTCGGTGAGCTTCCCTGGCTGGCAATCTCTAAATGTACGTTCGGATGTCACAGCCGGAGGAAGTCATGCTGCCCATGACTCCGCAGGGAGAAACTGACCAGAGTTCCATGTTTGGACCCCTCCTGGGCTCTCTCCTATGTGCTCCTCCCCTTCACTGACTTCAGTTTGTATCCTTTCCTTGTAATAAACTGAAACCATGAGGGGTGCCTGGGCGGCTCAGTCAGTTAAGGGTCTGCCTTCTGCTCGGGTCGTGATCTCAGGGTCCTGGGATGGGGCCCCATGTCCAGCTCTCTGCTCAGTGGGGAGTCTGCTTCTCCCTCTTTCTCTTTCTCTCAAATAAATAAAATCTTTAAAAAGAAATACATACATAAACTGTAACCACGAATGTAATGGTTTTCAATGCATTGAGTCCTTCTATCAAATTACCAAGCCTGTGGGTGGTTATGGGATTCTCCTAAACTTGTAATTAGTGTCAGAAGAAAGGGAAGTCTTGGGGCACCTGGGTGGCTCAGTTGGTTGGGCGACTGCCTTCGGCTCAGGTCATGATCCCGGAGACCCAGGATCGAGTCCCACATCGGGCTCCCTGCTCCGCGGGAAGCCTGCTTCTCCCTCTCTCACTCCCCCTGCTTGTGTTCCCTCTCTGGCTGTGTTTCTCTCTGTCAAATAAATAAAATCTTTAAAAAAAAAAAAGAAAAAAAAAGAAGAGAAGTCTTGTGGTGACTATTCCCTTAGACCTTGTAGCTTGGTTTACTCTGGTTACGGGGCAAGAGTCTCAAAAACCCTCAGCAGGGAGAGGCAAGGCCCAAGTGTTGTTGATCAGAACCGGTGGGTGGGAGCTAGCGCCCAGGCCCATACACCAGGTCCAGCCCAAGAGCCTACGGTGGCCAGTAGGTGGCCCACACTTGTGAACTCATCCTGTGCCCAAATGAGTGCGAGTCACCCCAAATCAGCATGTCAGCACCATGTTGATGACCCAATCTTGAGTGATCCTGTGAGGGAAATAATAAGAGGGGAGACTGAAATTGGGACAGTACACCACAGGGAAGACATGTGACGATGTACTCTACCCGAGCCTCTAGTGCTGGCCCTTAGAGGTTCTAGTGACATTTTTGGAATGTGTTGGGGTCCAGAGCCAATGACCAAGTAAGAATTCTTGAGATGTCTTTGGGTGCAAAATCGGTGGTTTTATTAAAGCACAGGAATGGACTCTTAGGCAGAAAGAGCTGCTGTCCTGGGGAGGTGAGGAATGGCTGATTCTATACTTGGGAGTTGGGGGAGGTAAGGACAGAGGAAGCTACAGGGGGACTTTGATATTCTAATGAAGACCCTCAGGATCCTGGAGACCTGGTTATTGTCAAGTTGAGATAGTTTTTCCTTCTAGCTAAACATTAACATTAAGACAGTTGGGGGCTTCCTTGCCTATTTCAAGTATTTGTCAATAGACTTGTTACCAGGACATTTAATTTCATTTATAGTCACTTCTGCCTTTGTTTCCCACATCACTGGGAGCCAGAGGAGGACTTAGAAGAACTTCAAGATGGGAGGCTAAAGGCACATGACTTCCTGAGGCTCTGGCCTGGAGCATCCCTGGATCTAAGCATGGGGCTGATGGAGGAAAGACTTTAGGGTTCATGGCCAATGGCCAAGAAAGAATTTTTGAGATGTCTTTGGTGTAAAAAGGTGGTTTATTAAAGCACAGGGACAAGATCCATGGGCTCAAGGAGCTGCACTGGGATCCTGAGGAGTGACCCATTATATAATTTCAAGTTGGGAAGGGGTTGGGGATAGCGTAGGTCTGTAAGGAATTTTAGAAGCAGGGTTTCCAGGAACTTGAGGGAGCTAGCTATTGTTGGGAAAAGGTCATTCATTACTGTCTAAAGAAACCTTAGTCATAAGATCCTTCAGATGTGTATCAGTGGGCCATATGCTTGGGGGTTGGTTGCCAACATGTATCTTGGGGGTGGGGTAGAGATAAAGAAACTTTCCAAAGGGATTTTTAGAGGTTAAAGCATACTTACAGGATCCTGGGGGACGGGCTAAGATTGCCTTTTGCTTTTAGCAAAGTATCAACATCGAGGGAGCTGCGGTCCTAGAGGAAGGTCACTCTGCCTGTTTCAAGGACTTGTCAGTGGGCTCTATGTAGCAAGGAAATTTAATACAGTTTCTTCTGCCTTTGTTTCCCATACCAGTATTGGTCTGGAACAGTCCTTTATGCCAGGAAATAAGAAACTGCTCCAATAATGGTGGGCATATCATGAGGATACAGGACCCAGCTTGAGGAGTCTCCCAATCTGAGACCCAAAATGATTACGCTCTGTAACAATTTATAAACCATGGAAAAAATATGAATTCATGAATCTAGGGAAGGAAGGAAGGAGGAAGAGCAGGGCTATAGACCAACTGTTAAGTGTGGAGGGAGTGCTCAAGTTAACCAAGGTCTTCCAAAAATCACTATGAGCAAGCACCAAGTTGAAGATTGGGAAAGGTCAGAATCCTGAGTGAATGCTAAATCTAGGGGGATGTTTTGATGAGGAGCCAAGGATGAATACTGTCATAAGTATCTTCACAGAGAAGCTGTCGCAGTTACAAGGGAGGAGATTAGAAGTTATGACAGTGGAAAACATCAAGCAACACCTAGACGAAGAGATCGAAATTAACAAGAAACAGGGGTGCCTTGTACCTCCAAGTGATGAGGGAACAGAAGGCCAGCTGAGGACGAGGCAGACGCTGACACCCTGCAACACCCCCCATCCCCACCCCCGCCTCTCCTGGGTTGTGCGTGACATTCCTGCAGGAAACTCCCAACTATCTGAATGTTAATGCTTTGCTAGAGGGAAAAATAACCTTAGCTTGACAACTGTCAGGGCTCCAGGATCCTGAGAGTCTTCTTTAGCATATCAAAGTCCTCCTGGCCACCTTCCTTTGTACTTAGCTCTCCCAATTCCCAAGTATAGAATCAACCATTCCTCAGCGCCCCAGGGCAGCATCTCTTTCTGCCCAAGGATCAATCCCTGTGCTTTAATAAAACACCAATGAGGTCTCGGGAATTTTTTTGGCCATCAGCTCTGGACCTCACCAACCTTCCAAAACTGCATCACAAGTGTGATGCTCTGAGGACAAGAGGTCTTCTGCGTCAAGGATAGGTAACCTCAGTCTAATTCCAAAGAGAAATCAGGCAAACCCAGAATGGCCTCTCCACAAAGGGCCGGGAGCAGGGGGTAACTACTCTCTACAAATGGTAATGGTGTCAGAGAGAAAGAAAGAGGAACTACTCCAGCCGAGGCAGCTGAGAGAAACAATAAATAACTGACCCTAGACTGGGCCCTGCAGTAAGGGGCCTCTTAGGGGCCTTACTAAGTCAACTGATAAACCGGAGTCCGGATGGTAGCGTCTTGAATCAATGAAAATTTATTTATCATGCTGATAGCTGTACTATGATTACATAATGGACTAGCCCTATCAGAAGATACACACACTGATGTCTTCAGGGGTGAAGGGTCATGACATGGAACTTTCTCCTCAAAACCTTCAGAAAAAAAAATTGTGTGTGTGTGTGTGTGTGTGTGTGTGTGTAGAGAGAGAGAGAGAGCAGAGCAAATGATAAAGCTCACAGGGTAGAATGTTTATACTAGTGAATCTGAGCAAAGGATATGCCAGGATACTCGGTGAGATTTTTACTTTTAAAGTTATTTCCAAATAAAAAGTTAAAGTGTGGGTGCCTGGGTGGCTCAGTGGGTTAAGCCTCTGCCTCTGGCTCAGGTCATGATCTCAGGGTCTTGGGATGGAGGCCCAATGGGGCTCTCTGCCCAGCAAGGAGCCTGCTTCCTTCTCTCGCTCTCTGCCTGCCTCTCTGCCTACTTGTGTTCTCTCTCTCTCTCTCTCTCTGTCAAATAAATAAATCTTAAAAAAAAAAAAAGTTAAAGTGTTTGTATTCATCAAACCACCCTGAATCTTGTTGACTGCCATTGTTACACATAAACATTTCTAATTCATAATCAAATATATCTATCTTACACAGTGTGTGCAAGATTTTGTTAACCTGCTCTAAAACATCAAGGGTTTGGGGTGCCGGGCTGGCTCAGTCAGTTGAGCATCTGACTTGGTTTTGGCTCAGGTCATGATCTCTGGTGTCATGAGATCGAGCCCTGGACCCCAGGGCTTTCTGCTGGGCATGTAGCCTGCTTAAGAGTCTCCTTCTCCCTCTGACCCTCCCCCACCTCTTTCTTTCTCTCTCAAATAAATAAATCTTGAAAAAAAAAAAAAAGAATGACATTTAAAAGAATAAGAGATTTGAAATCCAGTGACATAAAGACACAATCCTGGGATAAGTATGAAATGCTGTAGTAGATGGTTGAAAATGCTACCTTGGGGCACCTGGGTGGCTCAGTTTGTTAAGCAACTGCCTTTGGCTCAGGTCATGATCCTGGAGACCGGGGATCCAGTCCTGCATTCGGCTTCCTGCTCGGTGGGGGTTCTCCTTTCCCTCTGACCTTGCCCCTCTTGTGTTCATGCTCTCTTTCTCTCTTTCACAAATAAATAAATTTATTTTTAAAAAGATTTTATTTATTTATTTGACAGAGAGAGAGATCACAAGTAGGCAGAGAGGCAGGCAGAGAAAGAGGGAGAAGCAGGCTCCTTATTGAGCAGAGAGCCCAATGCAGGCCTCGATCCCTGGACCCTGAGATCATGACCAGAGCTGAAGGCAGAGGCTTAACCCTCTGAGCCACCCAGGCGCCCCAAATAAATAAGTTTTTTTAAAAAGAAAAGAAAATGCTGCATTAAAAGAGCATTCACCCAAGCCCAGACCCACGCGTATACAAACAGATACGTGTGGACTCCCACATACCAAATGCATCACAGAGAGAAACAGGGAGAGCCATAGAAACTGCGTGTGTAGCATTCGTAGAGTCAAAGATTTGGAAAAAATCCATGAGATTATTTGGTCAGTTCTCTCACCCTAATATGAGTATCTTAAACTAAAATACAAGTGCCTATAAAATAAGACTCAGGCTTCGCTAAGACAACGCATTCCCACACTTAACAGGTCCGAAGGTCAATGCCAATCACAGAGCGAACACACCCTTATCTTCCTGCCCTCAAGGAATAGGCAGGAGGCACACTTTCACTTTAACAATCTAAAAGATCTCCTGGAAGGAAAGGCATTTTGTAAATCCCTAACTTAGATATCTGTGTTCCCAGAGTTGTGGTTCTTCCCATCCGAAGTGGGCAAGCAGTGGGGCGCCGGGCAGCCTCGGTCAGTAGAGCACGTGACTCTTGATCTCAGGCTTGAGTTCAAGCCCCATATCGGATGTGGAGCCTACTTAAAAAAAAAAAGGCAAACAGCATTGACCTGACCTACAGGCGTGGTACGTAGATTAACTCCTGGGCTACAGGAAGAGAAAACACTTCTGGTTTAAGAAGGAATTTGGGGCATGGGTACTGGGTGGGGGTGGGGGTACTGGTTGGTGTGGGGGTGGGGGTGGGCGTCGTCATCTAAAATAGGTCTAAAGGGGCGCCTGGGTGGCTCCGTGGTTAAGCCTCTGCCTTCAGCTCAGGTCATGATCCCGGAGACCTGGGATCGAGCCCCACATCGGGCTCCCTGCTCAGTGGGAAGCCTGCTTCTCCCTCTCTCACTCCCCTCTCTGGCTGTGTTTCTCTCTGTCAAATAAATAAAATCTTTAAAAAAAATAAAATAAATAAAATAAAATAAAATAGGTCTGGAGCAGTGTCACAGCCTGGCACCTCACTTGCTCCCTTGGGGATATTTTCATACCCCACATGCCCCGGCTACACCCCAGACCCGTTCTTCACACATATTCCCCAATGATTCCAGTATGCAGCAGGGCTGAGCCCATGGCTGTGGAGGGCTGTTTCCTGGTATTGATCTCTACCCTGCGTGGCTTCCGTTGCTCTCCTTCTGCCTCACCCCAAAAGGACTGCTGGCAAGAGGCAGCCCTGGAAGATTCTAGAGGGTTCTCCCACTCACCAAGTGAAGAGATATCATCTTTAGGCGACCACATCTATTTTAATTGTTTGTTGAGTCCAAGCTAGCAGCACATCCTCACACAGCTCCGGGGGACACTGTTCATACCAGTTCACGTGACAGGCACCCTTGTGAGTAAAACTCTCTGCGAATGGTGCCCCCTGGAGTTGGACAACCGGTTAGCCATGGTTCCAGAGCTGGCTCATATTAGATGAATAATTAATTTCACATTTATCTCGCCCCTGAGAAGAAATGGGCTAGTGATCTACCACCTGGCGTATAGCTTGAGGTTGTCCTGTCTCATTCCTCACGAAACTTCTAGTGGAGAAGCCTGGGTTGCTCCACTGGTCACCGGCCTCAGCGGGCCCCTATGGGGTGGGTTCAACAGGAAAGCTGGCGAGCAGGAGGCACGGCTGTGCCTACAGAGGGTGCGAAGAGGCGCTGGAAAAACACCCTGACACCCCCAATATCTTACCAGCTTTGCCCTTGGCCTCCATCTTCCTACCACTGGTTTTTCAATTTAATCATGTATAAGAAACACCTGTTTGGTCATTCAGCTGTATATGGGCTTCACCCACAGTTCCTGAACATGCTGCTAGTGGAGAAGTGAAATAGCGCCTCTTTGTTATTAAAAGGACCTTTGGACCCCACCCAAGGACGGGGGCTGGTTGCCAGGAGAACCAACCATGAATGGAGGGTTCAGGTCTACCCCTAGACCTCCAGGGAGGGGAGAAGGGCTGGAGGTTGAATCAGGCAATGGCCACAACTTAATCAATCGTGACTATGTAATAAGGCCTCCATAAATACCACAAAGGAAACTTTTTTCATTTTTCTGAGCACTTCCTCTCTTAGAGCCTGAAGACTCCCACGTGTCACCGAGCTAGCCCCAAGCCCTCCGAGGACAGCTCTTCCATTCGGGACCTTGCTCTTATCTCTCTCCAACGGGCCGTTGATTGGTATCCTTTATCCTATTCTTTAATAAACTGGTAAATGTGTTTCCCTGGGTTCTGTGAGATGCTCTAGCAAACTAATGCCACCCTAAGAAGAGGTCACTGGAGTAGTCAATCTGAAGCCAGCTGGTCAGAAGCATAGGTAACAGCCTGGGGCTTGCAACAGGCCTCTGGAGTGGGCTAGGGGCCATCTTTGAGACTGAATCCTTAATCTGTGGGATTTGCTGCTTTCCCTGGGTAGACGGTATCAGATTTGACTTGAATTCTTGGACACCAGGAGGACTTCCGAAACAAATGCTTGGTGTCTTGTGGGGTAGAAACTTCTCCCCCGCCATTGGAATTGAGACTTCTTGGGCTAAACGTCTACAGATAGCTATAAAAATGTGTATGTGATCTGGGTGGGAAGCTAAATTAAGGGACTAATATTTTGGTGCAATTGGTTAATGATATTAACATTTGCAGTGTGTGGGACTCTGGAGGGAATGATAATATAAGAGGTGTTCTGATAAGGGGCATGGAGAAGGGGAGAAAAATTTTATCACCTGTCATTTCATGTCAGAAGAACTTAGGAGGGCCTTGTGGGCGTGGTGGGACTATGCAGGTAGTGAGTGATGGGAAGGGGGACCAAGAAAGAGGAATATTGAAAAAGGTTCATTTCCTTTATCATTCTGCCTAGAGCTATCCTGGCTAGATAGTCTCTCATTTATTTACTAAGTAATTTTTGAGACTCTGTGTAGCAATGCTTTTTTTTTTTTTTAAAGGTTTTTATTTATTTATTTGACAGAGAGAGAGAGATCACAAGTAGGCAGAGAAGCAGGCAGAGAGAGAGAGGAGGAAGCAGGCTCCCTGCTGAGCAGAAAGCCCGATGTGGATCCCAAGACCCTGAGATCATGATGGGGAGTCGAAGGCAGAGGCTTTAACCCACTGAGCCACCCAGGCGCCCTAGCAGCGCTTTTAGTACAAAGCATAAAAGTGAAAAAGACACGTCCCTTCTTTTGAGTAATTTGCAGTTTAGTGTCAGAGACACTTTTGATGATTTAGGCTGCAACTGTTAGAAAACCAAATTCAAAATGTCTTAAGCAATAAGGGATTTTGTTATTCTGTGCCTCCTTCCCTTCCACAGATGTACAAAATCTGGTTTGACATTACTAGGGTTGGTTAATTATTAACAATTCGTTAAGGACAGGTTTCTTCCATTTTTCTCCTGTGTGCAACTCAATGTCTTCATTTCAATCTCACTCTACTCACACTCACAAGGTGGCTGCTATAGCTCCAGGCATCACTGGTAGACCCCAAAATATCCAAGATTCTTACTTCCCTACATGTCTTTTCTTTTAAGAGTGGATAATCTTTTCCTAAAACTGCATAGGAGATACTTACCTGAGACATGGGGGAGGAAATGGGTATCAGAAAAAAAAAATCAAGGTTCTCATAAGTGTGAAGTGGTGGGGGTGCCTAGGTGGCTCAGTTGGTTGAGCGTCTGCCTTTGGCTGAGGTCATCATTCCAAAGTCCTGGGATGGAGTCCTGTGTCAGGCTCCTTGCTCAACAGGGGAGCCTGCTTCTCTCTCTCCCACTGCCCCTGCTCCTATTCTCTCTCGCTCACACACTCTCTCTCTAATAAATAAAATCCTTTTTTAAAAAAGTATAAAATGATAGATTATTGTGATTAACTTGCATTTCCCTGGTGACTAATAGGAGGGTGAACATCATTCCATATGCTCTTTGCTATTCCCATCTCCCCCTTCTGGCACGACCTGCTCATTCTTTTGTCCTCTTTTCAATGAAACTTATCTTATTGATTTGTATAAGTTGTTTAAATACACTGGGCATTAACCCTCTGTCACTTAATGAATTACAAGTGCCTTCTTCCAGAGGGCCTTGTCTTTTCTCCGTATATATGGTGTCCCTAAGTATAAGACTTTTAAAATTGTAATTTAGTCAAACACTTGTAACATCTGTTGAGATTTGTGTCTTCTTATACAGGGAAGCTGTTTTCCTACTCATCCATGATTTCATTTTTCAGACTCAGGCTCTGGAATTGGTTTCTATCTGTGATTGGGATCCAATTTACTTTTTCATACAGATAACTAATTCTCCCAGGGCTGTTTATCCAAGAAGCCATGCACCCTCCTATGATTGATAATTCTACCTCAGCTGCAAACCTAGTTTCAAATATAAGGGGATTCTTGAATCTATTCTCTTCCATTGATTCTACATTTTTTTTTTACCCTTATCTCTTCCTTGTATGAATTTTAATATCAGCTTGTTAGAACCAGAGAAAACCTGTGAAGATTCTTATCAGAACTCAATTTAATTTATGAATTACTTTTGGAAGGACTTCCATCTTTGTGAAGTTTTATCTTCCCATATATGAGCATGACAGATGTTCACTTATTTAGGTGGTCCTGTGTCTTGTTAATAACAGGATTTTTCCCGTTTTGGTTTTGTTCATCTTTGTGATTTATTCTTAGGTACTAAACAGTTTTTGTAGCTATTACGAATATACTTTTCTTTAAAAAAGAAAAAAAGATTTCTATTTATTTGACAGAGAGAAACACAGCTAGAGAAGCAAGCAGGAGGAGGGAGAGAGGGAGAAGCAGGCCTCCCGCTCAGAAGGGAGCCCAATGCAGGCCCTATCCTGGGACTCCAGGACCACGACCTGAGCCGAAGGCCGATGCCTAACAGCTGAGCCACGCAGGTGCCCTACTAATATACTTTTCTAATTGATTATCATTGGTATCTGTGAATACTGGCGACTTTTAAAATTTTTATTTTTATTTTTCCTATTTTTTTACCATTGCCTTTTTAAATTTAAATTTTTGTTTTTATTATAGTAGTACTTGGATGTGACTTTAAAATCGACTTCACACGACTTACAACAAAAGCTCCCCTCTGTTCCCTATTCCAGTGTCCAGGCTGGGATGACTTTGCATTTCCTCATCCCCACACCCCAGGACTTTTGAGTGTCTGGAGAGATTTTTGATCTTCAGAATTAGAAGGGGGGGAATGCTACTGCCACATACTAGGTCAAGGATGGGACAGCCAGTCCCCCAAAACAAAGAGTTCTCCATGGGACAGTACTGACAATACGAAGGTGGAGAAGCTCTATTCTCTTCCATACAAGCACTCTTGTAGCTCCTCCCTTGGGTATTTAACCTCCTCATTTCTAAACAAAAATCTTTAAAAAGATTTATTTATTTATTATTTGTCAGAGAGAATGAGAGAGAGTTCAAGCATGGAGGGCCGCAGGCAGGAGGAAAAGCAGGCTCCTCACTGAGGAGGGAGCCCGATGTGGGACTGGATCCCAGGACTCTGGGGTCATGACCTGAGCTGAAGGCTGACGCTTAACCCACTGAGCCACCCAGGCATCACTCTAAATAATTTTTGAACTGCAACTATTTCTTTTCCTTTTTTTTTCTTTTTTAAGATTTTATTTATTTGAGAGAAAGAGAGAGAGACAGAGCATCAGCAGGGGGAGGAGGAGGGAGAAGAGGCAGACTCCCCTCTCCAGCGGGGAGCCGAATGCAGGGCTCCATCCCAGGACTATGACCCAAGCCGAAGGCGGACACTTAAGGCCTGAGCCACCCAGGTGCTCCTTCTCTTTTGTTGTCTTAAAAAGTAGCTACAATTGATTTATCTTCCAATCTCTGCCAGAGACTAAATCTTCCATTATGTTGAAACATCAGATATGCTATCATTTGTATTTGTTCTTGGGGAATCCCTTTATCCTCTTGCCTGCTCTGTAGAACTACTAGAACGATAGAAATCTGGGACTACCTACCCTTCACTGTAATTTTGGAAATTTCACTTCTCCCCTGTGTTGGATTACCAGTTTGCTGAATCCCTGTCTCGTACTTTTGTGATTTCTTCCTTCATTTTGCTGGAGCAGAAACATCAGTGTGCATTATAATTTACGATTGATAATTTGGTTGCATATAAAATTCTGGGCTGCAGATAATTTTCTTTCCGAATTTTGAAGACTGCTCCATTGTCTTCTGGCTTTGGTATTATAGATGAGTGGTCCGATGAATTTCTGGTGCCCACGTCTTCATAAGTGCTTTTGTTTCTTTGGAAGATTCTGGGGGTCTTCACATTAGTTCTGTCAGTTCGTGATCCTAGATCTTGACATGGATCCTCATTGATTGGGCTAAGTATACAGAGGCTCCATTCGATCTGGACATTCATGTCCTTCAGGTCTGGAAATCTTTTCTTCTTTTCATTTCTTTAGTTAATTTTCTCTTAATAACTTTGGTTCTCATGTTTTATATTATGAACCCCTTTTCACAATAACACTTTGAAATGCATAATAAACATATGCATTCTGTGCATTAAATGCATAGACTTTATGTCCTAAAACTGTAGTGCATTAAAATTGGCAACTGAGGGGCGCCTGGGTGGCTCAGTCATTAAGCCTCTGCTTTCAGCTCAGGTCATAATCCCGGAGTCCCGGGATTGAGCCCTGCATCAGGCTTCCTGCTCCATGGGAAGCCTGCTTCTCCCTCTCTCATTCCTCTGCTTGTGTTCCCTCTCTAGCTGTATTTCTCTCTGTCAAATACATAAATAAATAATCTTAAAAAAAAATCGGCAACTGATGTCAGCCTTCTGGAACCCTCTGCAGTGACTTTAAGGAGAAACCACACAAGAGCCAGAAAACCAGGGAAGGAGAGGCATGCAGGTAATATTTTTGAATAATCATTATGGTAGAAACATAGTGTATTATGGTGACTTAAGGGTATTTCATGTGTCTGTGTGAAAAGCAATAAACCTTAGTCTTTACAACAAAACAAATTATACCTGGTGTTTGGAGAATTTCTTGCAAGCTCATACACCTCCTTCCCCTTGTTGTATATAGAATCCCCTGTAGCTAACAGGCTTTGGAACAGTTCTTCAGAGTAACCTGAAAGACAGTCTCCAGGACCATAGTCCTCAGTAAGAGGATGAATAAAGCATTTACTAAGCTACTTCCCAGTTGGTTTTCTTTCAGTTGACAGATTATAAAAATAGTTCTACTGAAATATAATTAACAAAACATTAAGAAATAAATTTGTCATATAGTTGATGTATTATTGTATTTGTTACAGTTATATGCTTAAATAACAAGATCTAGCAGCAAATGTAATAACTTCCATGACTTTTAAAAATAATCATGAGTGGGGCTCCTGGCTGGCTTACTCAGTAGGGCATGGGACTTTTTTTTTTAAGATTTTATTTTTTATTTGAGAGAAAGCAAGAGAGGGAGGGAGGGAGAAGACAGAAGGAGAGGGAGAAGCCGACTTGCCACTGAGCAGGGAGTCTGATGCAGGGTTCTTGATTCTGGGACGCTGAGATCATGACCTGAGCTGAAGGCAGATGCTTAACCATCTGAGCCACCCAGATGCCCTGAACACGTGACTCTTGATCTCAGGGTTGTAAATTTGACCCCATGTTGGGTGGAGAGATCACTTAAAAATAAAATCTTACAGGGTGCCGGGGCTTTGATCTTCCTTTAGTTTTCTCCATATATTTGTCTCCCCATGGTTAATTTACTGCTTTTACGAGCCAAACCTTTCCTTCTCTGTCTAGTTACTTCTCCACAATCAATTTATTAACCTTTGTTAAGGTGGTTTATAATACCTGAATTCTGACTTCCTTCTTTATTTTTATTTTTTGGTTAAAAAAACCCACCCATTATCTCACAGTGCTAGTGGTCAGAAGTCTGATGTGGATTTCCCTGGGCTGCCATCGAGGTTCTGGTGGAGCCCTGTTCCTCCTGGAGGCTCCAGAGGAGAATCCATTTCCTGTGGTTTCCACTTTCCAGGGATGGCCTGCTTTCCTTGGCCTGTGGCCTCTTCTTCCCCTTTCGAAGCCAGCAAGGCCCACTGAGTCTTTCCCACCTCACTGGCATGGAAACTTCCACCTCCTCCCTCCACACTGAAAGGAAACCGGGGATTACATTGGATACTCCAAGCCACCCCTCTCTTCTTTCAAGTTTTCTTGAAATTCCAGTTAATATATGGTGTCATATTAGTTTCAGGGGTATAGTACATTGAGCCAAGACTCATACATCATCTGGTGCTCAACACAATAAGTGCCCTCTTCATCCCCATCACCTGTTTCCTCCACCTCCCACTCCCACCCCTCTTGTGACCATCAGCTTCTTCTCTATAGTTGGAAGACTGTTTTTAGTTTGTCTCTCTTTTTTGCCCTTTTGCTCATCTAACTTCCTTCTTGAGTCACAGGTCTTTGTGAACTCACCTTATATGTAAAGAACTAAATCTATTTTTTTTTTTCCTGTTAATCTGTTGGGTTTTTTTTTTTTCCAGTTTGATTCATGGGCCCCACCCACTGAACCAAAGATAGTAGAGTAAGAATTTTTTTGCCTTCCCTACAGCAACATAGAAATACTGCTCCATATGATGTTGAGAATATTTAAGACTGGTCACCAAGTCTTTGGTAGCTTGGCTTAATGCCAGCAAAAAAGTGTTTGCGTTATTTTTTTTGTACTCTGACAAAGATTTCTTGCTTGACCAAACTTTAGCCAGTGCCCTGAACCCTCTTCCTAAAAAGGCCTGTCTGTACTTCCTTGTAGGATCCAGTCTGAGCAAGAATCCTCAGTTTAGGAGCACCTGGCTCACTCAGTCGGTGGAGCATGGGACTCTTGATCTCAGGATTATGGGTTTGAGCCTCACATTGGACATAGAAATTACTTAAAAAAAAAAAAAAAAAAAAAAACTTAGAAAAAAAAGTGTCTCAGTTTAGCAAGATTTCCCTACCCTTGATATCTGATCAGACTTCCTACTACCACTATCCCCTCCCCTCAAGTGATGTCAGATCACCCTGGCTGGCCTTGAGCAAGACTCTGTTAGGTGAGTTCAACCATAATTCCCCCAGGTGTGGTGTCTCCTCATATTCATTGTCCATCACCAATGTCCCCTCCCCAAAGGTTGTTTCTTGGTTGCCCACTACTTCTATTTGTTTACAGAATTAAGCCCAGTTCTGTAGTAGAGTCTCTTCCCCTACTGCAATTGCTTTTTTTTTTTTTTTAAGATTTTATTTATTTATTTGACAGAGAGAGAGATCACAAGTAGGCAGAGAGGCAGGCAGAGAGAGAGGAGGAAGCAGGCTCCCTGCTGAGCAGAGAGCCCAATGTGGGCCTCAATCCCAGGACCCTGGGATCATGACGTGAGCCGAAGGCAGAGGCTTTAACCCACTGAGCCACCCAGGTGCCCTGCAATTGCTTTTTGAATGAAATCTGTCTTCACTGCCTTAGATTCTATCCAGTTCTGACTTTTCTTTGACATCTGTTTTTATATTTTTATATGTATTATATCTTATTTATTGTATATTGCAGCAAAGAGGGGGCACCTTATGTCTTAAAACTACAATGCAATCTTACCTGGAAGTCCTCCATTCTTTTCTAAATGGGCTTCTTGCCCAATGTAGGGCTTGAACCCTGAGATCAAGAGTGCTTTACCAACTGAGCCAGTCAGGTGCCCCCCTCACTCTTGAACCCACAGAAATCTGACTTCTACCCCCATGACACCTGTAAAATGAGTTTTTTAAAAGAACATCGGTGATCATTATGTTGCTCAACTAAACATCTTTCAGTCTTAATCATGCTTGACCTCTTGACATGTGTGCCTGTTGACTATACCCTTTCCCTCCAAATGCTCTGTTCTCCCAGCTTCTCTGGCACCCTTTAAAAATTGTGGTAAAATACATATAGCAGAACATATAGTATCTCAGCCACCATCAAACATATGATTTAGTGGCATTAAGTATGTTTCACATTGTTGAGCCACTAGCACTACTGTCCATCTCCAAAACTCTTTTCATCTTGCACAACTGGAATTTTATACCCATCAAACACTAGCTCCCTGTTCCTCCTTCCTCCAGTCCTGACACCATCATCCTACTTTCTGTCCCTGTAAATTTGACTACTTCAGGTACCTCAAGTGGGATCATGCAATGGTTTTCCTGTCGTGACTGGTTGGCATACTTGTTGTAAGGGCTCATCCAGATGACAGCATATACTTTCTTTCCTTTCTAATCCCTAGTGACTTCCTGTTAGTCTCCTCTTTGCTAATCTGTGACTTAAATATTAGGGTTCCAGAGTGTCTGGCTGGCTCAGCCAATAGAATATGTGACTTTTGATCTAAGGGTAGTGAATTTGAGCCCCATGTGTGGTGTGAAGTTAACTTAAAGTGAAAAAAAAAAATTAAAGTAAAAAAATTAGGTAGGACTCAGTCAGTTAAGAGTCCAACTCTTGGTTTAGCTCAGGTCATCTCAGAGTTGTGAGATTGAGCCCTGTATTGGGATCCATGCAGGGCATGGAACCTCCTTAAGATTCTCTTTCCCACTTCTCTGCCCCCTCTCTCACTCTTTCTCTCTCTCTCTCTCTTTCTCTCTCTCTCTCTCTCTCTATATATATATATAAGGGTTTGGCATGGACCTAATTTTTTCATCATCCGCCATCCCTGGGTAATCTTTAATTATCCACATATTGATGGGGATAGACCTATGTTTCTACTTCTCCTCCAAGCTCCTGGCTTTGTATTTTATATTGTCTGCAGGACATTTTTTCTTGAATGATTTGCAGGCACTTCAAAATCAACATGTCCAAAGTTGAATTCCTCACCTCCCTTTCCTTCCCCACACTTAATGTGCTCATTGCTTCCTACCAGTAATTGGCACCATCATCTACCCCAACTCAATCCAGAAACAAAGAAATAATCTTTGATTCCTTCCTTACTCCCTTCTAATGGCCACAGTAACTCACTCACTTCCTATGTCCTAAGTCTCCTTACATCTGGCTCATTCTCTCCATCCCCACCACATTCAATCTAAAACAGATGAACACTTTTCTAAGCCTGACATGTAGACTCCAGATCTTATGCCTCTCTTATTTATTCTTGAAAATGTTACTTTTTGAATGCAAATATGATCATTACTTCCTCCTCTTCTTGTTCTTGTTCTCGTTCTTCTTGTTCTTGTTCTTCTTGTTCTTCTTGTTCTTCTTGTTCTTGTTCTTCTTCTTCTTCTTCTTCTTCTTCCTCCTCTTCTTCTTCTTCTTCTTCTTCTTCTTCTTGTTCTTCTTCTTTGCCTAAATCCTTTAGTGGTTTTGCACTGCAGTTGGCATAATGTCCAAATTTCCTGGCATGATTTTCCTTGACCAATGAAGAGCCAATCTTCAGATCACATTCTAATAATCAAACACCCACCCAACAACAACAACATCCAACCTGGCTTTCCTAGGTCAGGAGAAGAGCTTAGACGACAAATGCTGGGAGATTATGTCTCCATCTTTTTAAGGTGGCAAGTAAGACCATAACTGCTTAGCATCCATGTGCTGGTAAAGTTGGTCCCATGGTGCCATGCAGCTGACCATGTAGCACATGGTGACAGATTGTGAGTGTGATATCCAGCAGTAGGAGGAAAAGTCCCAGGTGTGATACGACAAGGATTGCCTCCTTCAGTCTCGGATTCAGAAGATCCTTTCATTTTCCTGTCCCCTAGCATGGTAAACTCAGTGAGACATCTTTATTTGAGCGGAGTCTAAGTTTCCAGTTTATAAATAAATAAATGAGGAAATGACAACACCTTAATGCCCTTTCCAGAGGAAAAAAATTAACCACTTTAAGAACCAAAGAGTGAAAAATAATTTCCTATCTCACTGTACGGGTTTGGAGTACAAATGAGTGATTTATAAATGAGTGAGTGATCTGGCATGAATGCTCCCCCCACAAAAAAAAAATCATAGAAGGTAGTTTCTGATGAAGGGGGAACAGCCTGACTGAAGCCCTGAACGCAAAGCTGGATGAAAGGGAAAACATAAAACAAAGGAAATTTATTTCCTTGAAACCTTTTTAAAAGGAATGAGGGAAAAAAAGTGGTTTTGAGTCTTGTTTCAGGTCACCTATTTCTTTGAGAAGCTGTAGAAAGATCTTTACCGTGGCAAAGCCTAAATGCAGAGTCACATCAAATTTGAACTCATTTGGAATGGTCCATGTAATCCTTGAAAGGAATCTATAAATTGTTAGGGCTCCATGAGTTTCAGGTTAGGAACCTCTGACTGGAAGTTAATGAGAACTCAAAAGGTGAGGTTTCTCTGGGCAAGATCATAAACACTTTTTGAGAGCACAGTTAAGCCAAACCAACATCAAACCAACATGAAGGACCCAAGCAAATTTTCATAAGAGATAAAGTTAGAGCTGAGAGGAAATCTTGTCCCTCGTGTACCTAGGAAAGTCTTCAGGACAATCTCCAAATCTGAGGCTGTTGAGATTTAAATTACAAGGCATTCTTTCCCACCCACCTCTTGCTGGTTAAGAAAGACCCCGCCTTGAAAATCAGTTACCGTTTCCAGAACGTGAGGACCAGGGTTAGAGAAGGAAACAATGAGGTTACATTCAGTCATTCTTTAGGAAATTCAACACTTCCAACGACTGTGACTTTACAGTGGAGAAGACAGCTTGTTTAAGATAAATAGATGGTTACATTTGACAGTAGGTCTTAATTGATTGGGACTTGGATTAAGTAATGGAGTAATTACTATTACTTGGCAATGTGTGCTGGACTGCGACAGAAAGATGACATAGAATTAAAGCACTATAGAAGAAGCAAAGGATTCTGAATAATGGGACCTTCAGCTTGAGATGTTTTGACATGAATATTAGCTTTAAAAATCATTTTCATGAATATTGATAAAATTGTCAAACCTCCTTCGTGGAAACAGTTACTGAGATGAGCTTTACATGTGCAGTGTGCTCTGGCTGGGGATGCTGGCACACTTGCAGAGTGGAAGAAAAACCCTTCTCTTTCTTGCACCCCACTGCCTGCATCTGTAGAAGAGGGACATTTATCACACCTCAGGTCTATAGATGACCTTAATAAAGTTACCTCATCAGTCTTGACGCAAGTTCCCCAGAGATGCAGCTCTGATGTCCCTTAACGATCCATTCAATCCCACTGGGATTCTGGAACTGGCGAGATGCACTGTTATTGACTCGGGATCGTCTCCGGGTGTGCCAAG
The DNA here is from genome assembly GCA_004023965.1 of Spilogale gracilis. NCBI lineage: Eukaryota > Metazoa > Chordata > Mammalia > Carnivora > Mephitidae > Spilogale > Spilogale gracilis. Next base: position 66,974 of record PITA01008699.1, read on the forward strand.
TGCCAAGGAGCTCTGTCCATGGGCATCCCTCGGATCAGACCACCACCTCATCTGGCTGCATACTTTTTTCTTTGTGACTTGAGAGTCGACTATGCAATTGGCCCTTGGACTTGGCTCCCATAGACCCTAGCACCTCCTTGTGTTATCTGGTGTCTTAACAAGGTCCTGACTCTGGATCTATTCTTTCCCACCAGGATACCATCTCAGTGCCCATTACCTGACTCCTGGTGGCCAACAGCCGCCTCTTGGCCTGAGGCCTTCTTCTGGCTGGCAGAGCCCACTCCCCCAAACGTATGGCTAGCCGGAAGTGCCAAGGAATTAATAACCCAGGAGCACACATAAGAGTTGTTGATAAATAAGCCAGCATCCTTACGTTTTGGGTGGGACTGCTCTGCAGTGCATGCTCTATCCTGCTTTCTAAAGTTCCCTGGCAATAGTCAGCTCTGGTTGTATCTACATCAGTAACTTGATTGGTAAAGTACACCCTATGGCATCCTTCTTTCCCTCTCTCTGTTCCCCTCCTCCCTATTTGTGTTTCATTGAACCCTCTCCTACCTCAACTATTGCACTCAAAACTTGTCTCAAAATTTGTTTCTGGGAAACCAAGACTAAGACGGGATTCTCAACCTTACCATGTCCAGAACAAATCCAAACTCACTTGCCTCTCTATCTTCCACTCATACCTAATCACACCCAAACTATTTCCATCTCCCCTACCCCTTACTTGGACAGGCTATGTACCTAGGACTCCTCTTTAATTATCTTTCCCCCCCAAGCCCTATATCCAACCAATCAGCAAGACCCATTGGCTCTACTCCCAAGATAAATCCCGAACTTGCCCACTGTTCATCAGCTTCCCTGCCATAACCCTAATCCAAGTCACTCCCCTCTCATACCCAACCTGCTACAACCCCTAAACTGCTTTCCCATTTCCACTCTTTACCCTACAGCCCACTAATACCTGATAGCCAGCATGATCTGCAAAAGTATAAATTCAATCTTGTTACTCTCCTACTTCAACCCTGAAATGGCTCCCATTGCCACCAAAATAGACACAGAACTCCTGGCCCATAAGCTCCTGTCTGCCTCTCCACTCCCTGTCTTCTACCACATTCTCTCTAGTATACTTATATTTCTCCTTTGTGTTGTTTACACACATCAAGCAAACTCTTGCCTTAGGTTTTCCTTTTGCTCATTCCTCTACCCAGAATGTTCTTCCTCCATATATGTGCATTCACTGTTATGGATGCTGTCCTCCCCACTGCTGAGATCCCACTTTGGAACTGAAGGCAGTCCTCAGCTGTCCCTGTCCTTGGGGAGCTCACCAGCCAGGGGAGTCGCCTTTCCCAAGGTCATGTTTCCTTTCTGGAGCAGTCCACATCTATAGGCTGATTATTGCAGAGGCATGAACGACTGTTCCCCTTGCCCCAACTTGGGGCAACTCTGAAACACCGTCTCTACTCCTGAGGCCTCATTGAGACTCTATCTACCAATGCTGCTTCCTCTCTCTCCATTCCTTTGGGCTTGATCCCCCACACACGCTATAATCAATGCATTGTGTGCTAATTTTCACCCAGAGTCCGTTTCTTGAGGAAACTGACCAGCAACACTGACCATGGAGGTATCAGCCCAGTATCATACCTCTTCGTGGCCTGACCCTGCAATCTAAGGCTGTATCCCTCATTCACTGAATGAGTGAAGAGAAGCCCTCATGAAATATAATGGGGTGCCATGTGACTGCAGTAAACATTGTGAGGAGGTGCAAAAAAAAAAAACAGGCACAGTTAGAGATCACGGAAGGGGGACATTAAGGATGCCAGATGGGTTAGGGAAGCTTCACGGAGGGTTTGGATTTCCCATGGTCCTGATGAATCCAGGGTTGACATATCAAGATTCTGGACCCTTTCTTTCTTTCCTCTGGGTAGAAATTGGAGGAGCATGATTTCAATCCTGTCCTTCAATGGGGGTGATTGATGGGCACTTGTATGGCACTGTTCCCCAACTGATCCATTAATCAGTGACCAGGTAAAGGGCATCTCAGTGGTGACATCACCTCTTTCGCTTGCCTGTTAGGGAAACTGATAAAAAAGAACGGATGAAAGACTTTTTTGCATGTTGGAATCAAAGTGCTATGATAATGTAAGCAAAGCAGGTTTCTGCATGGGCGAAAAAACCAGCTGCCTCTGCCTTCCCCCGGCAAATGCTGTTCAAATGCTAATCCTAAACTCAATTCCTCTCTCATGTAGCATACTTCCTGGCCACTTTTCTGTAGCATTAATTAGTGCATACTGAGAAATTCAAGCTCGTTTCAGCACCAGCCCAGCAAAACAATTAAAAGAAGGGCTTGCCAACTGTGAGGAACATTTCACACCATCCCACTCTACTGATGAACTAGTGGGTTATTTCCTTTCTATTTTTTTTTCAACCACTGATATGTATAATAATCAATGAAAGCAGTTGTGAGATATCTGTGTTTATAATAGGAAAGTTACAGTATTGCTCTCCTCCGTTACCACTGATGATTAAAGAGATGTTGAGTAATTATAGATATTTGGCAAGTTATCTGATTAGTCTACCTAAGCTGGATTACTGAGATCCATGCTCCATGTGAATTTACTAAGAATTATTGTAGAGCACTCATTTTCTTTTCTTTTTTTTTTTTTAAGATTTTATTTATTTGACAGAGAGAAACACAGCCAGAGAGGGAACACAAGCAGGGGGAGTGAGAGAGGGAGAAGCAGACTTCCCGCCGAGCAGGGAGCCCTATGTGGGACTCGATCCCGGGTCGCCGGGATCATGACCTGAGCCGAAGGCAGTCGCTTAACCAACTGAGCCACCCAGGCGCCCCTGAGCACTCATTTTCATACAGAAGGTGCAGAACAAGCACAAGGATGAAATCTAGATTTAACGTGCAGCTTCTGTGCCCCACCCAACCTTCCAGCTCTGTAAGGGACTCTGTACAGAACTTTCTGGAGGATGCGGGAGCTAGGCTTAATCACGTCTCCTGTAGACAAAGAAAACAGGGCACTGGGAACCAGAAATGGCTCTCACTGGGCATCTGTGAGCTTTCCCGTCTTCATTCAGTGGGTCTGGACTGCAGTACACATGGCTGGCTGCTAAACCCGGACATTGCCTTCACCAAAGAAGCAGCCTCGATCCCAGCTGCCGGAGCAGCTGCAGCAGGAGGAAACCCCTTCACCCCCTGCAGCCGCCCACGTGGTGCTTGGCTCAGAAGTGTTTCCAGATCATTGCTGGCAGAGCTGACCACCTGGACCACGGGGCCAAGGAATGCATTATCTCCCCTCTGTGCTAAAGCCAATGAATTACTAATAACGTGGCTGGACTTCTGCTCTCAAAGTGCTTTCTCCAGCACTCTGAGCCCTACCACAGTGTAAAAGCACTAAGAACTCTATTTTTCCAAATAACATTTCCTTTCCACAAATTAAAACCACTTAGCGTGTGTTCCGGCAGAGTCTGTCCAGCCTGCCGCTAAGGTAGGTAAGTGTGGGCCTGCCCTGAGGTCGCGCTTATCACACTGGGTCAGCCACCAGGCCCAGAACTGACACCTGGAAAAAACCGAGGTCCAGGGGACACTAACTTGCATGTCTCTGATTGCTAGTGAGGCTGAGCAGAAAGGGAAGGCAAGCAGGGGGAGTAGGAGAGGGAGATGAAAGCTTCCCGCTGAGCAAGGAGCCCGACGAAGCGCTTGATCCCATCCCAGCACCCTGGGATCATGATCTGAGCTGAAGGCAGATGCTTAATAATTGAGCCACCTAGGCGCCCCCAAACAGAATATATTCTGTTCAATAGGGTATCAACGTTTTCTGATGTCTCGATAGAAGGCAACAACTGAGCTCAAGTTGTTGATGGTGTGGGACCCCTACAACACTTTATTTGGTGGTTCATTACAGAAGTCTTATTCCTAGGGTTGTGTGGATACCGATGAATTCTAAATTTGTAGAGAGCACTTCCTTTAGGAAAATCTGATCTAGAATATGAAAACCCAGATTGAGAGATAGATCATCAGGGATGATTACTTGCTTTACCAATGGTTCGCCATAGGGTTCCCTTATGTAGGCAGCAGCCTGCCATGTGTATTTAAACTAGAATCCCCTTTTATAACACAGAGTGTTACATTTCCCAAAGTTCTTACAAAAGAAATGCTTGCTTTTTTTAAAAAAAAAAAATTATTTATTTATTTGACACAGAAAGACACAACAAGAGAGGGAATATAAGCAGGGGGAATGGGAGAGGGAGAAGCAGGCTTCCCACTGAGCAGGGAGCCCGACACTGGGACTCAATCCCAGGGTCCTGGGATCATGATCCCGGGAGAAGGCAGACGCCCAATGACTGAGCCACCCAGGCGCCCCAAGCTCTTGCATTTTTAAAGATGTCTGTTGATATGGGAAATGGTACAGGGTGTGTTTCTTTCACTTTTCTCTCCCCCGACAAGCAATAAAGGAAATTGACAAAGGGTTAATGTTCTGCCCTCTGGTAGGCCAAGATTATTGCTGGGACCAACTGGGGCATGACACAGCCTGTTTCCCAGCACAGCTGGCTCCCCGCCCTCAGATTCTTCTGGAAGACAACCAATGAACACGTGGTTTGCTTGACAGTCTTGGGTAATGATGAAGGGATCGGCTTCTCTTCTCACCATAGTCTTTCAGCCCAGCTAGCTGCTCCCCAGATCCAGGCTCACTCCCGGCGTGTCCTAAGAGGTAGAAGGGAAAAATAACCTGAACCTGAGTTCCAGTCGTAGAAGTGTCCTCCGGGGCCTCCGCTGGTATCCACACACAGGTTTCTCGGGTGTTCTTTGGCTCCTGGTGCCAGCGACTCCAGAATGCTGCCTCACAGAACTCTTCGCTGGTCTCCCCTGTCCCTGGAGAGTAGCCACTTTATCTCGAAACGAAAAGCCTCAGACACGAAGCTAGTCAACGAGGCTATATTTCAGATACTGGTACCTAAATTTGGACAGGCTCCCTGTCACCAGTGGGACGGTCTCTGGGCAGTTTTGACCCCTTCTGTAAACTCCATTCCCCCGAGACGCAACAGCTTTGGTTCCCCAGGATCCAGAAGTATGGTAATTTCCAGAACTTTTTAGATTGGGAAATAAGAAATTCTCTCATCTGAAAGTTACATGTAGAATAGGCTTCTCTCTGAAGAAACGAGTTTGTTTAAAAAATGTCCTTCTTGGGGCGTCTAGGTGGCTCAGTGGGTTAAAGCCTCTGCCTTCGGCTCAGGTCATGATCTCAGGGTCCTGGGATAGAGGGCTGCATTGGGCTCTCTGCTCAGCAGGGAGCCTGCTTCCTCCTCTTTCTCTGCCTGCCTCTCTGCCTACCTGTGATATCTCTCTCTCTCTCTCTCTCTCTCTCTCTCTCTCTCTCTCAAATAAATAAATAAAGTTTTAAAAAATGTCCTTTTTGGGGATGAGTTTTCCTATTGTTTGAAAGATGTTTATGAATTCCTTTAATCATTTTCTGTATTTTAGTTCATCTTCACACTTAAAAACTGATTCTTTAAAAAAAAAAAAAACCTGATTCTTTAATACCCCCAGTGAGAAATGTGGATTCAAATGAATTTTTCTATTACTGAAATTTAATCACACAGATACATTATTATAAGAACAGTAATTCTGTCATTTGTTTTGATTTCTTACATATTAAATTTTGTACATAAATTAGAACTATTCCATTTCAGGTTCTGTTAGCTTCTGTTTTAAAGCAAATCTCTAAATATCATTTTGACTTTTGAGTATTATAAAAAGATCAATTTTCAGCTAAAGCTAGTTATCTCTCACTATTCTTTTTATCAGTATTCCCTTTGTTTTCCCAAATGAATTTTAGGCTTATTCTATTAAGGTCTATAAAGTATGCAATTAGAATTTTAATTAGAATAGTGCTAAAACTCTGGTTTAGCATTAGAGAGAATTGTTCTATTGCCATATTTCCTTTCTTTTTTAAGGAACATGGTATTTTGCTCCATGGTATTAGATTCTCAACTGTTTTATATTTTTGCCTGCCTTTATGAAAATAATACTATTTTAATTATATTTTCTTTTTACATATAATACTGAAGCTTGAAGATGACTCTCATAGCCAGACAGCTTATTGAACTTGTAAATGGTCTTTACTAATACTTGTGTTTATTTCTTTGGGTTTATTAGGAATCATTTTTGCCAGTTGAAAATAATCTTTTTCTTGGTTTTTTGGGGATTTTAAACTCAGGCCCTTCTTATCAAGTCCTGGTGATATGGGGAACAAAGGCAAAAGAAAAACATTACATTTCCTTACTGCGTACAGCCCTTGAAGCAGGCAGAGTGACATTCCTTTAGGAGCTCAGGGGCCTGGATGTTGACAATTTGCTAAGGGCAAAAGGAAATTTTAGCCCCAACCTCCAGGATCCTGCAGCTCTTCTTTAACTTCCAAAAACTCCTTAGGAAACTTCCTTTATCTCTACCTGCAAGACACATGCTAGCAATCATCCTCCAAGCATATGACCCACCGATAGATATCCGAAGGGTCTCATGACTAGGATTTTATTAGACGATAATAAATGACCTTTTCCTAACAATAGCTAGCCCCCTCAAGGTTCTGAAAACCTTTCTTCCAAAATTCCTTAGAGACTTAGGGTATCCCTAACCTCCTCCCAACTTGAAATTATGTCATGGGCCACTCCTCACGACCCAGTGCAGCTCTCTCTGCCCCCAGGTCCTATCCCCGTGCTTGAATAAAACCACCTTTTTGTACCGAAGCCGTCTCAAGAATTCCTTCTTGGCTAGACACCCCGAACCCCAACAATTTCCACATTACTAGGACTTCAACTACCTACCGTAAGCAGTGGAGAAGATGAAGCCTTATGCTAAGGACTGATTACCTAACGAGAATAGGATCCTGAAGGACAAAGTGACCCAGAAGTCAAAGGAAGGGAGAATTTCAAGGTGAGTAGATTTGACCCGAGGAATTCTACTTCCCATAATCTCTCTTAAAGAAATGATAAAACACATGGGCAAAGCTTAATATGTGAGCATGTTTGCAGTATTACTTATAAATAAAGTCAAAATTTGGGCAAAACCTAAATAAGCTGCAATTAGGAAATTGCTTAATAAATTATGGCATTCCATGTAATGGAATAGTTTGTGAGCATTAAAACATAATGCAAGGAGTATCTGACCACTTACAAAAATGGTCATGAGTTATTTATTGAAAAAGCAAGATATGAGCTATATATAATGCAAACTACAAATGTAAATACGAATGCACAGTAGAAAGAATGGAAGGATGGGTTACTTGTGCTTATCTCCAGATTGTGGCATTATGAGTCATTTTCATCCTTCTATTTTTCTACAATGAGCATGTGTTACTTTGTGATTAAAAAGAACACTGCTAGGGGCCAGATGCAAGGGTCCCCACCCCCACCCCAATTCATATGTTGAAGCCTAACTTCCAAGGTACTTGGAGCTGGAACTTCTACCAGAAAACTAGGTCAAGAAGGTGGAGTCCTTCCGAATAGGATGAGCATCCTCATAGGAAAGGACAGGAGAGAGATGATCGTTTTCTCTCTGCCAGAGGGCAGCTGTCTACAAGCCAGGAAGCAGACCTCCACCAGACACCAGATCTTGGTCTTCCCGGCCTCCAGAGCTGTGGGAAATAAATGTCGCGGAAGCCATCCTGTCTGGCTGTATTTGTTACAGCAGCCTGAAAGGATGAAGACAGATATCACATTATTTATTATTAATAGGAAAAGTCGAAGAAGAACGAGTGGGGAGGAGCAGAATCAGTGTGGGCCAAGTAGCAGAGAGAAAATAGACCGCAGGATTTGGCCATTAGCGGTAAGTCACCGGCATTTGGGTTAAGTGTTGGGCATACGGAGGTGAGAAGTCCTGGGCCCTTGGTTAGGTTTCTGGACTCGGAAGCAGGCAGTTCTGCACGGAAGCTGGGCACCCACCGGACCCACCGGACGGGATGGGGTGGCTGTGCCAGATCAGGGATGGCTACAAATTCTTTGCTACTCCCACTGACAGATGGAACTTACTCCATCCCTCCTCGAATCTGGGTTGGTCACAGCGACTTTCTTCATAGTACAAGGCAATGGAAGTGATGTTCTAGAAACTTCAAGGCTAAGATCATAAGCTTTTCTTTCTACCTGGCCTCTTCAAATACTCCCTGTGGGAGCTTTGAATGCTGAGGAAGATATTCCAGTAACCCGAGACCGCTACCCCGGGGACCGCTCCTGCAGGTGCTCTGGCCGGCAGCCCCAACTGAACCAGGCTGTCCTCCACCGAAGCAACATACTAGCAGGAGAAGCCATCTTGGTCCCCCCCGCCCCCCCCCCGCCCCAGACCAGCCCACCCAGCAGCTAGGGAAACACTTCTACAGATGAGCGGTGAAATGGAAGAATCCCCAGCCACACCCTGCCTGAATTCCTGACCCACATAACTGGGAAATACAGTAAAGGGGTTGCTGTTTTAAACCAGTACATTTTGGGTTAGTTTTCCATGCAACAATAGCTACACCGGCATTTGAACTGGGATGGCAGGAAGATGCTCTGAAGAGGAAGGACCAAAGGAAAATGCAGGACAGATTCAGAGGCTGCACGCCTGGAGGTTGGGATGGAAGAAGTGCTTTCATTGTCCCCACATAGAGACGTCAGCCTGTCTCCTTTCAAGGGTGTGCTGTGCTGCGGTCCTGTCCCTGAGCTGTGTGAGCTAGTCTGGTTCCCAGTGATCATCTAATCCCACCCCCTCACTTTACAAAAGAGGAAACCGGTCTCAGAGGTGTGGGGTGTTCTCAATCACACTGTTTGTGGCAGAGAAGTAGCAAAAAGCCCAGACTCCTGACTCCAGGCTCACCTTCACGGATGCGTGTGCGCGTGTGTATGTGTGTGTGCGTGTTTGCACGCTTTCATGTACCCGGGCACAGTGTCAGCATATGATAAGGAAGCAGAGGAGAGGACAGAAAATCTGAGGCATGTAATCAGCAGGCTCATTCACCTGCTGGCTCGTTAACCCTCCACCAACAATAAATGCTGCAAGTTTCTCCCTCATGAGTAATGATTACTGGGCAGTGATTTATGGGACAGGTGTCAGTAGCCTGAGTGGAACTGAGTCTGACAGGAAAGGGTAGGAAAGAAGCCCCCCCAAAAAAGATGGGGGCAGGGGGAGCTCTAGCCCCAGATATGGCTGGCCTTAACCCTGATCTCACAGATGGTTAAGGTGTTTGGAACCGTTACTGTGATACCATGTTTGCTAGGAACCCGCGCCCTGAAAACTCTCACTCTGATATGTGCCTTCTTTGTCAGCCATATGTTGTTTGCTCTTTTCTGCAAAGGAGTAAGAATGTGCAGTTCTTTGTGTGAATAACAAAAGGGTTACACCAGGAAGGATTCAATAGGTGATATTTACAACCAGGCTAATTTCCTTAATGAAACCTTGGCAAGAATTCCCTTTCCAGAACTACATTCTCCTAGCTGTTTATCTTTACAAAGCTTGTCACCTATTTTTAGTTTTTGTTCACCTTAATTCCATTACTCAGGCCAGACAGAAATTAGCAGACACCTGATTCTTCCAGTCTTTCAAATTCTGACATTCTAGATGGAGGGGGAAGGGGTGCTGACTTTTTATCTACAGCTGTCTATCTCCAAGGGTTTTGTGTTTATTCAGGAGGCTCAGTGAGCCCCCAGGTTGAGCTCCGAAATGCTTTGTGCATGCTTTTCTTAAAAATTAAGTGATTCTGTAAAGCACCTGGCTGGCTCAGTTGGCAAACATCTGCCTTCCGCTCAGGTCATGATCCTGGGGCCTGGGGATGGAGCCCCACATTGGGCTCCCAGCTCCATGGGGAGTCTGCTTCTCCCTCTGCCTGCTGCTCTCCCTGCTTATGCTCCCTCTGATAAATAAACAAAATCTTGAAAAAAATGTAAATGATTCTCAGCTAATATAACCATTTCAAACAAAAATAATACATGAATGGTCCAGGAACGGGATGAGTTCTGCTCCCACCTGACCCCCCCTGCTCCACATGCCATTTACGTGGTTAAACAATGGGTCTGTTCTGTTTGTTCAGACTTTGAGTTTGTTTTGTGGCTCTGGCATTCTGCCTCATGTTCCAGATGACATCTGTCTCATACAAAATCTCAGCCAGTTCCTGCATTACCTGGGCAAGCATGCTGAGTGCCCTCAGAGGCACATAAATTCATTCTGAAAACAGCAACACAGCTCTCTGGAGCTCCCCGTGGGGATGCAGGATCCTCGAAATGAGTCCATGGGAAAAGAAGAAAATAAAGTTTGGAGTTGTGTAAGGCAATGGTCTTAGCTAAATTTAATGCAAAGGAAGAGGCGGTTGAAATAACGGCTCTGACATTATTCCTGCCTTCTTTGCTTCTTTTAAGAGTCTCTCCAGCGTGTGGAGAAGTTATTTCTTACCAAACCCCGTGAGGCTTCACTGTTGGAGTAAGTTGGTAAGACCAAGCAGGCTCGGTGAAAGCAGTGTTCTTGCTAACTATCACTTCATACCAGTACCTAGATGCACCTGCGGGCTAAAGAGACCTTGCTTGATCCACACTCAAAGGAAATTGATCACGATCCAGGTAGAAGCCAGCATTGTCAAAACAAGTTAAAACATCAAATGTAAGAATTCTCTAGGCTAGAAACTATACATACAGTTGGCGGCTCCTTCTGGGGAAAAAAATGTGGTCTGACATTTGTGTGACTATTTTAAAATGTAGTGAAGGATTTCAGAACCCAACATTTGTGAGCGACGACTGAGTCTTGGAAATGCTCTCTGCAGTGATAGGAACCTAGTTAGAGGCCCAAGGGTGGCTGAGGCCCAAGCCAACCCAAAGAAGGGCACTGTGCAGGGCAAAGACAGGCTCATGGCTCTCTCCCAAGCATCATGGTGTTGGCATTGGACTACTGGTCTAAAGTCAGGTGCCTATATTGGTTGACATCGAGGGGGGACTCTGGACAGAACTCGAACCTACTGGTGGGCGTGATCAGTATAGACTGCAGGTGGGTGAGGAGCAGAGGTAGACTGGTAACTATTTCACATTAGCCTTGTGGATAGGTGTATGTGAGTTTGATGAGTTTTACTCATATAAGGGATGTGTAGCACACAGTTTATATTTAATACTAATATATATTGTTGCGTTCTCACTGCCAGCAGAGATGACACAACACGCTCCAGAGCAATCAACCGGTTTATTCAGCGCCTCACTGTTCGAACCCCTCCCGGAAAGTCCCCTGCACTTATATATCCTCCCCTAGACCAATCAGGTGTCTGTTCACGTGTACACGTCCAGAATACTCCTATTCTTTCAGGCACGCACGAGGGAGTCAGGCGATAAGCATGCATCCTCTCTGAGAGTTCATTGGCTGTTCGTCTAAGGGTTGCCTCCTGGGCCGTGCGTGGGGCCCTGCATTACACAACTCGGTTGTTTTCACCAGCCGCCATCTTGATGGGTGGGGTCCGCAAAACCGCGACAGCTCCCCCTTTTTGTTTTTGCGCAGAGACCGTGCCTGTCTTAGGTCGAGGGCATCCACTCGCATCCTTACCCGTCTTCAAAGCTCACACAGCATGGTATGGCTTCTGTCTTAGGTTGGATGTGGTTATGCCCTTCATTACCCGTCATTGACTACCGGTCTAGCATGCTCAACCAGATCTGGGGCGAGCTGCCCGCCTCAAGGGCCAGCATGGCCTGGCATAAGGCTTGCTGTTCCCTACGGAGTGTGTTCTACAGGGCCCGGAACCATCAAATGAGCAACCCGAAGCCAAAGAGGACGATGCATCCTAAAGCTATTGTCCCAAACCAGCTCTTGCCAAAGGTCAAAACAGATTGCAGGGTGTGCAGCAGCTGTGAAGAGCTCATTGGTTGTAGCCTGGAGGCGTTAAGTTGCAGTATTTCTTGGCGTAGAGAGGCTGTGAGGTTATGAAATTTTGCTGACCAAGTCCCATTGAGCATCTGTGATAGTTCACATGACAGGTTTGCTGCCTTGTTCTTGCAGGAGGTCAACTCTTTGACTCAGGATCATCAATCCTGAATACATGTGCTGGTTTATAAAATACTGTCCGTAATATCCGACTGGTTGAACTGCAAGATAAGAAAAGGTGTGTGTGTGCACACACAGGAGTAGGAGCGAAAGTTAGATTTGTATTGCAATTGACAGAAACGTTAGTTTCGAATTTTACAGAACGGGGAGTAATTATAGGCATTGAAGAAGCAAAGGGTGGAGGTGGGGTTAACTTGAAGGAGAGAAAAAGGACTCAGAAGCATCAAAGGGTAGAGCTGGAAGTCCAGTAGAGGCATTAGAACTGAAAAAGTAGGGCAGAACAGAGGAATCATTGGAGATTGGTATAGGTGTGGGCCTCCCTCGTGTGATGGCCCAAAGGGATACTTCTCTATCTTCCCACTGACAGGTGATTTCAAGGAGGCTCAGCAGGGGAAGCAGCGCATGGAGGAGGTACTTCTTCATGGTCAGTCGAGGTCGGTGGCTCCGGAGACAGTCTTGTAAGTCGTTCTGGATCCCAGATGGATGTGGATTGGTCCTGTGGGAACACACAAACAGAACCCCGGATCCAACGTAGGACCGGATCTGGACCTTTCCAAGTGCCAGTAAGAATGTCTTTCCAGCGGACCCATGTGGTCAAGGGGGATTCAGGGGCCGCATGTCTATCCGCTGCCGAGCGCCCAGTAGCATCAAGGACCAAAAAATTTAAAGTAAAGAGTGTCACGTTAAGTTTCTCTTTTGGGGTCTTAAAAGAGGCCCCTATTCCATACCCTTTTTGTTTTTGTAGCTGATTTTTGAGAGTGAGGTGGGCGCGCTCGATGATACCTTGTCCCTGTGGGTTATAAGGGATGCCTGTGATGAGGTGTATGTGAAAGGTATCCGCAAATGTTTTAAAACTTTGAGAGGTGTAAGCGGGGCCATTGTCTGTTTTTATCTGTTTGGGCACGCCCCATGCGGCAAAATTGGAGAGACAGTGTTGTATCATGCTCTTTGACCTTTTCTCCAGTATGTGTTGTGGCCATAATTATGCCGGAGCAAGTATCTATAGTCACGTGGACAAATTTTAGGGTGCCAAATTGTGGGATGTGAGTCACATCCATCTGCCATATATGGTTAGGTAAGAGACCCCTAGGGTTCACCCCGAAAGACGGGGCAGGAATAAGAGGCACGCAATGTTGGCAGGCCTTGACGATGTGTCGGGCCAAGACTTTAGGAATCTGAAACTTCCTTTGGAGTGTGGTGGAGTTAACATGAAAGTTTTCATGGAAGAGTTTGGCCTGTTCTTCAACAGAAAAGGCGAAGTGAGACCTGGTAGCTATGTCTGCCAAATCATTTCCGAGGGACAAAGGGCCTGGAAGATGTGTGTGTGCTCTAAGATGTCCTGCGAAAAAAGGCTGTTCACATTGCCATATTAATTTTTGCAAGGAAACAAAGTAAGGGGCCACAGTGGAGGATGGGGAAATATATGGTACTGTCTCCAGGATGAGTAGGGAGTTAACGACATATTTACTGTTTGAAAGGAGGATGAAAGGCTTGTCAGGGAACATGATGAAAGCCAGGATTACCGCTGCAAGTTCAGCAAGTTGAGCAGATTGAGAGGGTAACATAACAGTGTGAGATTTGTCTCCAACAGTCATTGAACCCACCCCATTTTTTGATCCATCAGTAAATATTAGGTGGCAGTTCTTTAAGGGAGCAGATTTTGTGATTTGTGGAAATAAAAGAGGGGTGGATTTACAGAATTATAACCATGGGTCTTTAGGGTAGTGGTTATCGAATTGAGCTGTCGTTATGAACTTTAATATAGCCCAATTGTCGTCCGTGTTGAATAGCCAATTGAGTTGGTCGGGCCCATAAGGGGTCACGATCATCGTGGGATGGGTTCTGAATACAGCAAGACATTCTTTTATTTCCTTTAAAAGGAGTAGGGCGACTGCTTCAGGGTAAGGTTGTAACATCTTTGATGGGGTGCTAGGTAAGTGTAATGTTTGAAGCGGTCCCCCTTGCCAGAGAACTGCAGTGGGGCAGTGTGAAGTCGGCAAAATGATCAGCAGTAAGGGCTGTTGTGGATTACAGCGTGTGATTTGACAAGACTCGAGCCGTTGCTGTACTAGGTTCAAGGCCCGACGTGCTTCAGAAGTAAGGGTTCTGGATGAGTTCAAATCAGAGTCACCCTTCAATATATCAAATAATGGTTTCATTTCTGCTGTAGTCAATTTCAAATGAGGCCTGAGCCAAGCAATATCACCCAACAGTTTTTGAAAATCATTGAGGGTATTTAAGTTGTCTAGGCGAATGGTCATTTTTAAGGGTTTGACTGATGTGGCCGATAATTTTGTGCCTAGGTAATTTTGTCGGTCTTCCTTTTGCACCTTTTCGGGGGTTATAATAAGGTTCCACCCCTTTAGTTCCTTTATTAAAAAACTAAAGGCTTTGTCTAAGGCACCAGAGTGTTGATGGACTAGTAATATATCATCCATATAATGGTACAACAGTAAATCGGGAAATTCTGTTCTGGTAGATTGCAATGCTTTATCCACATATATCTGACATAAGGTGGGGCTATTGGTCATACCCTGGGGCAGAACTACCCATTCGAATCTTTGATCAGGTCTAGAATGGTTGAGTGTGGGTAAAGTAAATGCGAACCTCCAACAGTCGTCATCATGTAGAGGAATAGAAAAGAAGCAGTCTTGTATGTCAACAACAATAGAGGGCCAGTTCTTGGGTAGTGCAGCTATGAGGGGCAGTCTGCATTGGATCGGCCCCATTGGGTGCATTTGATCATTTACAGCTCTGAGGTTGTGGAGTAATCTCCATTTTCCCAATTTCTTTTTGATAACAAATATAGGGGTATTCCAAGGGGAGGTAGAGGGCCGTAGGTGTCCTGTTTTTATTTGGTCCCTCACAAGGTCATGAGCAGCCTCCAATTTTTCTTTGGTTAGGGGCCACTGAGGGATCCAACGAGGCTCATCATTTTTCCATCGGATTGGTATGGCAATTGGCTCAGTGGCCCCGATTAAAAACCCAACCCTTGTCCTTTTGTATTCTGTCTAGGGAGTGGTATGGGCTGTGTCATCCCTTGTCTGTTTTTACCCAGACCCTGCGGATGCACATGTCCCATAGATTGCATCATCCTTTTAACAGGCTCATTAAAAAGGTTTTCAGTAGTTAATTTAAGATCCATTTGACTTAAAATGTCCCGCCCCCACAAGGAGATAGGTAGGGCACAGATATACGGTTGGAATAATCCAGTATGCCCCTCGTTGTCTTTCTATTGTAGGGTGGCTGTACTTTGATTTGAGCTCTCAGCTATCCCTAGACCTCGAAGGGTTTGATTGGCATTTACCAATCTTTTGGCCAATCAAGGGACCTAATTATGCTTTTGTCAGCTCCTGTATCTAATAACCCTAAGAATTCTTTGTCTCTAATGGTAAGGGTCAGGAGAGGCCTGTCTTCTAATCCTAAGGTCAGGCAAGCCGGTGGATTGCCGGTGGAACCAAAGCCTCC